>JAWPHD010015342.1:0-55848 GCA_037043455.1 Cyrtodaria siliqua | reverse complement strand
TAAACACCTTCCAACCACTTTTTTCGTGTCCGAATTGTTATGGGTATAGCGGAGGATATACGTTGATGTTTTTTCGATTTTTTAGGACGGGAAATAGGGGGGGGGGGGGGGGGGGGGGGGGCATGCCTCAAAAAAAGACCCCCCCCCCCCCCTGTAAATCGGGGGTGTTTTTTTTTCGTTGTTTCAATGTTGGAAAAATAAATGTCAGAAGCACGCAGTGTTCGCTTTTTGTTTTATTGATGATGAAGACTGTATTATATGTTTAGTATATTAAGATGTTAGCACACTGTAAAGTTAAACAGTGTGCTTGTTCACGACGAACATCATGTCCATAGGAAATCGAATTGACACCTTAAGTGCAAAGTTTATCTGTCTTGGTATCCTAGTCTTTGTCTCAGCGCTTTATAGAATTCTTCCAGAAAGTCTAAAAGTCGCTAGTTCAGATCAAAACGTGAAACTTGAGGTTGTGATAGATCGGCAAGCAAAATTGTTAAAGAAAGAAACAGAACCTCATTTATAAACTTCTTTTTCACCGTTCAGATTCAATGTTTCCATATTTCATTACCCCACCCACTAACGTTAACTATAGGGTATAGCTTTAACTCAATAACTAGAAGAGTTAGAATGAAACGAACAACGGAATTCGATGCGGCGTACCCGAAAACCTAATATTGCGTGGCCAAATGCATCCCATACCCCACTGTATCTCCCATAAATAAAAAAACGAAATGGCCGGGAAAAAAAATGGCCGCCCAAATTTTTTTCTTCAAAAAAAAAAATGGCCGAAAAAAAAATGGCCGCCCAAAAAAAAAATTCCACAAAAAATGGCCGCCCAAATTTTTTTTCTTCAAAAAACAAAATGGCCGAAAAAAAATGGCCGCCCAATATTTTTTTTTCAAAAACAAAATGGCCGGTTAAAAATGGCGGCCCAAAAGTGTTTTCAAAAAATATTTCCCCACCCACTAACACTTTTGTACCGCTCCAAAAGCAGTCATGTCTTATTCTATTATTACTATAAGACATGAAGCAGAGCGTGGAGAGCAGCTCCACGATCTGCGAAAAAAAATTACCATGCTAAGTCCCGCTCACTTTTTGAAAATTTTCCTAAAAAACCAATATTCGAAAATGTTATCGAGAAAATTCCAGAAATCAGGGTCAAAAAACAACGTGTCTGGGATATTTCGGGGTCGTCGGATCGAATGCCGTCAACCGTTTTCAAATCGGACGTATACTTATTGAGTTAGACCTTTTGCCCCCAGCCCCCCCCCCCCCCATACCCCCCATGTACATGCCGCGCGTCATCAAATAAACAAGTTAAAACGCAGCGTTCGAGTCACACTGCATTGACAAATGTCGTCGAGAGAGAGCTACAACCATTGGCACGCGAGAATTCTTAGAAAGAAAGAAGAATTAGAAAAATGGGAGAAGAATAGACAAGACAGCAACGACGGCCCGCTGAAAGAATGCGAGATCTGCATGGACGAGGACAATACGTTCCAGAAATGCAGTACCTGCATACACGCAGTATGTAGTAAATGTGCTGAAAAAGTGAAGGGCCAATGCCCATTCTGCAGAAGTTATTTTCCACACGTGGAAAGGACAATTCCAAGTGGTTTTGTGCGGTATCGGGGGCCGATAGAAACGGACTGGTATTTTTGAGTTATAGTTATAAACCTGTCGGTCAAAGATTTGACTTGATTGGAATGTTACCTGTTGTTTCGGCAGAAAGGTTCGACAACCTGATGGACCACCTACCAGTAAAAGAGGCAAACTTCAGAAAAGCAATGAAAGAAGACGGAGTAAAAACGTCCAGCCCCAAACCTTTGAATAGAAAAAGGAAACTCCCAACTCCCCCCATAAGCCCAAAAAGAGAAGAGATGTTCACAGACAACATTGATTGAGTCAATGCACTACACACAAATACAAAGATAGAGAACCAACACTATAAAAAAAATAGGGGTTTTTTTTCCAAAAAAAAAAAGGCTTTCTTTTCCAATAATGAAACATTTTATCGAATAAAATCAATATTCTATCGTTCAAAACACCTAAAAGTAATTCCTAGGGGTACGCCGCGACGATTGCCGTTGTCCGTTTCATTCTAGGACGTCTAGTTATTAAGTTAGACCTTTTGCCCCAGCCCCCCATACCCCCCATGTACATGGCGCGCGTGTACAACGTCACTAAATATTATGACGTCATCAAATAAACAGAATCAATTCAAGAAGAGATTGAAAAAGCGTGTTATGAAAATATTAAGTGTTAAATACTGTTTATTGTTTAAAGACTAAAAAGAAGAAAAATACAAAAAAAGACTATAAAACAATCATATAATTTTTTTTTTAAAAAAACAACAAAAACAGTAACTACGGCCTTGTCTGGTCCAAACCCCTATTTTGACCTCGACCTTGAAAAATATGACCTTTGGTTTTGATATATTTGATTTAATTTTTTTGGGTTTTTCGGCGACTCATACCCACAACGTTATGCATACACTATTTCTATTTCCAACAGAGGTTCTGGGTGAAGGTCCGGGTCAATTGCGTTGTAACTACTTAGATATTTCACCTTAATTTCAGACATGGTTATTGTTTCTGTTACCTGGGTATAGTTACTGTGGACCTGGAACTATTCTACCTAGTGGAGCTCCAATCAATGAGCTGGATGTCATCTGCATGACACATGATTACTGCTATGGAAGCTCACATGATGAAGCTACCTGTAATGAAGATATGATCAAATATTTGGACGAATTACCAACACTGGACATTTTACAATATCCAGCTGGATATTTCTTAGTAAGGACTGCCATCGCTGGAAAAACAGTGTTAAAAATCAGATTGCATGATTAAATATGTCTGGGTCTAACCTTGTGAAGTATGAATATCTGGGATTTACAAGAAATGTGTTACTATTTGGTGGACTACAATATGATGTGTTCATGAAAATGTGGTATGATGATCACTGTCGCATTTGGCGTAAGTATCTAGTGTACATAAAGTGTGATCAAGACTGAATACCTCAATACCTTTGTTGTTGAGATCCTTTGTTGGCTTGAGTGATATTTACCTTCAGACAGTAGAGGATCCTCAACCATCTTTGATGTGTTACAACTGTTATGTGTTGGATGTAAGAATAAGTATGTGCAACGTTTGAACTTTCAAGGACTCGAACCTTGTGCAGTAACAAGTTACTACAGCACCATTGCATAGAACTTTGGTGTTGCACACCTTTTTTCTTTCATTTATTTAAGTGTTCATGTTTATTATACAAAGTCTTGGGTATGAATCACAAGTTAATACATGTTACAACAATGTTATATAATTAACGTTATTAAACAATTTTAAACAAGCAACAATTCTTTGATGCAGATGCATACTTCGAACTAAAAATGATATTTAAAAGTTAACATATTTACAAGTTATTAAACAACAATCAAAACAAAAACTGTCTTATGTTATCGTTCATGTTGAATTCCAAGTCGATATGCCTATTTTTCTGACGTGTAGGGGGTATACGTAAAATACTTTTATTTTTTGGAGGATGTCAAATTTAGTCTTTTTCTAGTGGAGTTTTTAAGTTTAACTAACAAGTTGTAAATAAACAAATTTCATTTAATTGAACCAATTTTATTTACAAGGTAAACAAAGCATTGGAGTAACTGACAATGCATGTACTTGATGTTGTTTAGCCACTATGTAGCTTGTTAGTTCATCCACCTTGGTGGCCATACATTTCCTGCAACTGCGTCTACTTGATCTCGATATCGTTTTGGTAGAGTGTTTCTGAATTGATCGTCAGTGTTCATCCACCTTGGTGGCCATACATTTGCTGCAACTGTGTCTACTTGATCTCGATATCGTTTTGGTAGAGTGTTTCTGAATTGATCGTCAGTGTTCATCCACCTTGGTGGCCATACATTTGCTGCAACTGCGTCTACTTGATCTCGATATCGTTTTGGTAGAGTGTTTCTGAATTGATCGTCAGTTTCTATATTATAATGCGGTTTAAACGCCGCATACACATGTTTATTTTGTGTCCGTCCGTAAGGTCCTTTCCTTTTCTTAGGAATTTGCATAAACGGTGCTTCGTATTTCTCTGGATTTCCTCGCATTAGTTCGTTGAATTGTTCAGCTCTTTTATAATTCACGAATGCTATTGTTTTCATTTCTGGTGGGCAGTCTGCTATTTGTCTGTCTATTCCAGCTATCATTATCTTTTGCCACTGGTATAATTCGCCTATTCCGTGTGACTGGAGGATAGGTTGTTTTTCGTCGATCTGCAAGAAAAAGATTGTGTATGTTAGCCAACGAGTCTAGTTTTAAACCATTGATCTTTTTATAAACATATACATATATAAATATAAAGACATGCATTTAAATGCAATATGTAACTATCATGTTTTCAGTTTATATATATAAATATATATATTTATATATATAAGCTGATAAAGATTTCAAGCACTAAATAAACTAATAATACATAAATCATCATGACGATTACAACAAAATACATGTGGCGTTGCACAATGTATCGTCTAAAACATTAATTTAAGTGAATCTATATATCATAGCACAATCAAACATAACCAAAAGTTTTTGCAAATACAATGCAACTGAGTATATATTGCGTATTGTTTATTATGAAATAAAAAGCAAAACCAAACTTTAAGACAATGTATGGATAATGCAGATGTGTATATACAATAATTGCATATATTCTGTCTAAAAATAAAAAACAATAAAAAAACAATAAAAAAACAAAGTTACATGATATTTCCCTTTAATTACACACAATTTAAAACTTTTGTAATGATTAGTTATTGGAAAATAATATCCTTTCGGATTTCAAATGCTTTGTATACAAATACACTAAGTTTTTTCAATTTGTTTTTATTTTCGCCGTTTATTAGCTCTAAAAATTTCAGCATGCTGGGCCTTTTCCAATAATATTTATCAATGTAATTTAATCTAATACCATTATAATTTGTGCACTCTGTTATAAAATGATTCTCGTCTTCTATCTTGTTACAAACTCTACATTTTCTTTCATCTAATGGTATACTTAATGGTCAATGCCATCTACCTGCCTCAATTTCTAAATTATGGGAGGAAAGTCTCAATCTGGATAACGCTTGTCTAAATTTTAGTAGATGTATACAGGTTAAATAATGCTTAAGACTAAAAGTATCACATGTGTTTCTGTAAAAAATAGCTCTGCTTGACTGTTCTAAACGTGAATGCCAATTCTGTGCAAAATTGTCATGTAATCTTTGTTTTACCAGGCTTAAAAATATATCGCTATTTCCAACTCCCTGATTATAGCCATCCATCAAACAATCCAAGATTTCCCAATAATGTCTTTAGCAATGTAACCCAACTCGTTTTATTTGGCATTACCTCGGCATCAGTTCTAAGCATGCTGTATACATATTTAATAAATTTATTTTCAATCGAGTAAATGATTTTTAACCAGTATTTTATTATTAATACATATCTAAGTGTTATCAATGCTGTTCTCCCTAACTCCCCGTTGATAAAATCATTTTGAGCAGATCGCTTTACATGCAACATGCAACATGCGTTTGCAATATTGCATATGTACTCTTTCAACACAAAGTCCTGTAGAAAACCCCCACACTTCCTCGCCGTAATTCAAAATAGGTTTTATAAGTTTATCAAATAAATCTAATTTTTGTTTTACTGATATATCAGTAAATTATAAAGGTATCTGTTTAACATAAACACTGCTTTCCGCGCTTGACCCGCCAACATGTTCTGTGTTTCATTAAACGAACGACACCTTACAGAGAAAGGGTGACACATTACAGAGAGGAAGGGTGGCACATTACAGAGGGGAATGGTGATACATTATATAGGCGAAGAGTGACACATTAAAGAGAGAAAGGGTGAACATTACAGAGGGGAAGGATGTCTCATTACAAAGAGAAAGGGCGACATATTACAGAGAGGAAGGGTGACGCATTACAGAGGAAGGGTGACATATTACAGAGGGAAAGGGTGACACATTACAGAAGAAGGGGGACACATTACAGAGGAAGGGTGACACATTACAGAGGGGAAGGGTGAAACATTGCAGAGAGAACGGATGACACATTACAGAGGCGATGGGTGACACATTACATTTAAAATATCAGGTATTGAACCCGCCTACCGAGAATTCGTTGCAGGGGTGATAAAATTCAGGATTAATCCTGAAATCGTGCATTTCCTAATTAAATTGTGATAACTTCATTGATAATGTGCATTGGACTAATTGTCCCTAGAGTGCATATATTAGTTGTGCAGACGACATTACAGACGATGCGCGGGAAGTTAGACTAGACGGCGCCATTAAAATCACACTCCCTGTTAGATTTCCGATAAAATCACAACATCTTAAAAACGAGTGTCATCATAATGAAAAAAACACAGCTTATAATAGTAAAAGCACTGCATATCATAAGACATGCACCACATATAAAGTTGTTTGTACCGAATATAATGCAATTTAAAGCACCGAATATAAAGACGTATCCACCACGTATAATATCAAAAAGGCACAGCCTAAATGGGGATTTATCCAGTTTGAGTAATAAGCTTAAAATGTCAAACTGTATAACTGAGTATACTGCACTCGTCCTCCTTTTACATGTAAACAAATATCGTGATTCACTAGCCTAATAAATTGTCTCCTATGCAGTTTTTTTATTATTCTATATTCTATGTAACTGTAACTCGCCAATACGAATAAATTGAAAAAAAGGCATTAAACGTGTATTTAACACACTACGACATTCACGTGCATGTTCAGTACGGACCATTCGTACAAACTCTGTCAATTTCAGATCGAGATGTTGCGAAGGTGCGTGAACGTAGGTGCAATGGTCAGGTTCTCAACGGTATCCCAACAAACTGTTGTTTTGTTTTATCAAATATACACCTATATCAATGATGCGCACCCGTCCCTTCCCCACCCCAATCCCCCAACCATCCCCCCATCCCATCATCACCACCACCCGAATTTTTGTTATTATTTTTTATGTTTACATATCTCTACGTTTTGGATTATTTGGATATTAAAATTTAAATTTGAACGCAACCATTTACACCATGGATGTAGATCTGTGTTTACGTATAAAACAATTTAGATTAAATTCAGATACACAGATAAAAAATCTATTATAAAAAAAACTGAATTGAGGTCACAATACAAAATTGTTAGATTCCCATCTCCTCCCTCCCCGAGTTGCCTTTCGACAATAAATATCTTTAAAATGACAGCATTTTTTAATTAAAACTGATAAAAAATAAAATGTTACACCCTGCCCCAAAGTTTACTATAATTTGTAAAAGACTAATAGTAATATTATATCGCCCGTGTTTCTATACCCACTCCCCCCCCCCCCCCCCCCCCCCCCCCCCCCCCCCCCCCTCACCTAATATTTATTTATTTATCACATATATCATGAAAGGTTTATCCCATATAAAGGGAAATGCACTGCATATATTAATCGGCAACATCGTAAGACAGTCAAGGCGTTCCATACAGGAGCTTCTCAATCTCTTCTATTAGCAGATACCCTGCCTTTTTCTGTAGCAATCAATACAAACACATCTGGCCTTCATGAATTCATTAGAATGCAAAGGCATTCATTATTAACATTTTGCTTTGACAAAACTATTTTTGACGACGATGAAACGACGATGAATAATTTAGCATAGATAAATAAGCACTGCAATGATTACTACTACCGAATGGTAGTTCAGTGCTTCTGCGCATGCGTTGCTGTTCATAACCAGTTTAACGTGTTGGAGAATTTTAAAACTGGTTTAGATAGTGACTACACCTTGTTTTGTTTTTATAAGACAAACATGGTTGCTGTAATGTTACTAAGAAGCACGAGGGCAATTAGAAGGGGACTAAATGCAATGCCAGGACAGGAACTTATATTACTGGCTGTTATACAAGTAGTTCGCGTACTGAGTGAACATGTCGCCATAGAAACGTTCCGAACTGAGTGCATGATTGGCGACCATGACATCGTCTTGTGGAGTAAGGGCTACTCTGGATGCATCGATGAATGTCGCGCACGTGCCGATTGCGAGACAATTAACGTGCATGTTAGACTGAGAATGTGTCGAATGCATATGCAGGATACGGACACGTTAATACCATGTGAAGATAATGAACCGGGATTCTTATTTTTCTGGAAAAGAACAATTGGAGTCAGGTGATAAAATCCGTCGGTAGCAAGAGTGTTAAGATATCAATTAGTATACACGCGTTCATGGAATGCACTGATCATTATTATTATTTACGCAATAATAACTAAATTACGAATATTTAAATCGTTTATTGATTGCTAATAAGTAATTGATAGAGTTTGAACTGAGACAGACTCTGACTTTTTAGTAACACTGTGACGTCATAGTGACCATACTCTAAATTCCAATACCTGGCAGTTTAAGTAGAGTATAGCCACCCTCCTTTAGTTACCCTAAATTAAACGATTTAATGCTTTGCATTCATCAAAGGAAATGTCACCGACCACGCTACAAGAAGATAATTTCATTTTAAATTTGTTAATTTTCATGATGTTGTTTATCATTGTGTAATAATTATCCTCCTCTTTCTGAAGACTGTCGTGCATCAACTTCCTGTTTCAGAAAATGCTACCTGGTTGTGAGGATGTCAATTGTGTTCCAGGAAACACATGTGAAGCGGATCTTAATACACAGGGCGCTGCTACCTGTGTTCCCACAGGTTAGTGTAAACTGCTATTGGCTTCTTTACCTGTATTCCCACAGGTTAGTGTAAACTGCTGTTGGCTTCTTTACCTGTATTCCCGCAGGTTAGTGTAAACTCTAATTGGCTTCTCTACCTCTCCGTGGCCGAATGGTTAACGACGATGCGTTGTAAACCTTCGCCTCTCACCGCTGCGGGTTCGAATCCCACTGGGAGCTCGACTTGAAAGTGAGTAAGTGTCGATTTTTACGGATGGCGGGAGGTGTACAGTATTGGTGGTCTGCCTCCACCAAAAGAAAATCGACCGTCATATATAAAAAAGAGTATGATAATGGACCTTTGGAAACGGCCGAGCACGACACATACGAAATATTGCAGTCTCGGTTTGATTGAGACTGTTCATGAGCGGTAATGAAATATGCTAGCTACCGCTCACGCCCTCTAGCCCCGGGTTGAGCAGAACTCAATATTCATAAAACCTTATATAGATATATGTAAACTTAATGCTGCTTTAGCAGCACTATAAGCTCTAGCATTACCACGTATTCCTATATGGCTTGGAAGCCAGCAGAAAATAATAACATTATCAACTATAAGAGAATTGTACTTTTCTAAACGTTGAAGCACAACTGGGTTATCATGTTTCATATTACCCAGTGATTGAAGAGATGAAAGGGAATCAGAAAAGATTACAAAATGGTCATCATCAGATTCATGAATATAATTTAAGGCAAGTTCAATTGCCTTAAGTTCAGCTGAAAAGATAGAGGCCTTGTCAGGCAGGCGGCTCTTTATGCTGTGTTTGTGAACAACAGCTGCTTCAGCTACTTTATCTCCATCTTTAGAACCATCTGTGTATATATGTTGAAAGTTACTGTATTTCGATTTAATTTCATTAAGTTTGCTTTGAAAGACAGTAGGGTCTGTACTGGATTTGTTACTATTACAAAGATCGAAAATAATTGTTGGTGTTTCCAAAGTCCACGGTGGAATTTGTGGTACTTTGTACTTGGCAATCAAATTTAGGTCGAGTTCATTGTCTCTTAATTTTGGTTTAATACGAAGACCAAATGGTCGAATGGCCTTCGGTATTCAATCAAAAAGAGGTTCATAACTAGGATTAAAAACATTATCGAAAGTTGGGTTTAAAACCCTTTGGTTTTACAGCGCACTGCATGTTTAGTGATTGACCCCTCTACAGTCAGTCATTACGCTTCACTTTTCACTTGTGCGATGACTGGACTCCCTCTTGGGACTCTATGATTGTACCTACTGAAACCCCAACTAAGGGAGGTGGGTGCATGAGCTTTCGTCCCTCGGGTTTTCTGGTCGTACTCTAGATTGGTTTCCTCTTTAGCTGCAACTACTATGGTTGTTCAGTACGATTCTGGATACATCTTGAGATGTTTATTATTTTATTATTTTGTATGTGTTTCTTTAGTTAGTTTCTCAGGATGTGGACTTCATTGTTAGAGAATTCCTTTTGATGGGATGTAGTTTTGTTTACACTGTCTTGTCTATTTGGGCGTTGAAGACAGGATAATAGCGAGGATTGTGAGCATACAAAATCGATTCAAGCTAACCAGTAGGCCTTATTGCCTACTTACCGTTCCAAGTCGGTAACCCTGTCTTCACCACCCTTTCTGTTGTTTTTTGTCTCTTTCATTGTATTGTCAAGTCCTTGTTTGCAGTACAGTGTGGACCTACGATGCCATTGCGCTCGGACGCTGTGGTTTATATAGGACCCTATATCTCATTTTTGAAGGGTTAAATTTTAATTTAATGGCATGTTGAAGGGCTATTTTGTCCCGTCTATGAGACAGTGATGGTTCATTAGCTTCTACGTATAGACTTTCGGCTGGTGATGTACGAAAGGCACCTAAGGCGAGTCGTAATCCTTGATTATGTATAGGATCGAGCATCTGCAAGTATGATTTGCGAGTCGATCCATATACTATTGAGCCGTAGTCCAGTTTGGATCTGATAAGAGATCTATAAAGTTGTAAAAGTACTTTACGATCTGCTCCCCAATTAGTGTTTGCAACAACTTTAAGTAAATTAAGAGCTTTAAGACACTTGGCCTTCAAGTATTTATGGTGTTGTATAAACGTCAATTTACGGTCGAAAATAAGACCAAGGAATTTAGCAAATTTAAAACCATTTTCATCCGACTAGGTCTGAAGTTTATTCAGACATTGTTGCAGTTGTCTCTCAATAGTGTTCATGTTTTTTTGCACGATAACATATAACAAAGTCGTCAACATATAGAGAGCAGTCCACACCAGGATTGATGCATTTAACTATAATGTTATTTTTTATATTAAAAAGGGTGACAGAGATTATGCTGCCCTGTTGCACACCCATCTCCTGTTCATGAATATCAGAGAGGGTTGAACCCATTCGGACACGAAACTGCCTATCATCTAAGAATTCCTCTATAAAATGGGTAATCGGCCTCTAAGACCAAGGTCATGAAGATCATGCATAATACCGTACTTCCATGCAGTATAATAAGCTTTCTCCAAGTCAAAAAATACAGCGACTAGATGTTCTTTTTTTATGAAAGCTACCCTAATAAAGAATGTTTGTGTGGGGGTCAGGTTATTTGCTTGTAGAATGTTTGTGTGGGGGTCAGGTTATTTGCTTGTTTTGGTTTGACTGTGATCTGTCACTACGTGCACTGGCAGGAGAGGTATAATCTATCTTTTTATGCTTTTTCTTATATACCAATTCTCTTATAATTGATAATGTTATTATTTTCTGCTGGCTTCCAAGCCATGTAGGAATACGTGGTAATGATAGAGCTGATAGTGCTGCTAAGACAGCATTAGATTTACATATATCTAATACCAAATTACCTTATACTGATTTTAAAAGTTGTATTAACACATATATTCGTAGCTCTTGGCAAACCGCTTGGGATTTGTCAGTTAACAATAAACTCCATTCAATTAAACCGTTACTAGGAAAATGGCGTTCTTCTAGTAGACCCGTTCGTCGAGAGGAAGTTATCCTAGCCCGGTGCAGGATAGGGCATACACGTTATACTCATTCATATTTATTACAAGGTGAGCAATTACCAGAATGTATACCCTGCTTTGCACCGTTAACGGTCAAACACATCTTATTGGAATGTGTAGACTTTGATCCTATGCGTCAAAGGTACTACAATGTTAATACTATGAAAGAGTTATTTGATACTGTAGATTTTAGTCTTGTTTTAGATTTCCTAAAAGAGATCAGACTATATAAATCATTATAATGTGTTCTTATATATATTTACTTGTTTATATGCCCTTTGACGGGCATTTGTTGATTTACATTACATAGTTTATATTACACCTTATCATCCCTTATTTTTGTAATAGTTTATCTTTATATATTTACACTTTATACTTCATTTTTCATCAATTTTGCGCACAATATGACCTATTTATGTGTTGACGTGCCGTAAAACAACATTCATTCATTCATTCTTATATACCAGAATGTCCAACTCCGACAGTTCCGTCGAATGGGAGTTATTTAGGAAACGAAAGGTCCATTGGTGCCCGAGTATGCTACAACTGTTTGGCACCGTTTGTAATAAATGGACAACGTTGCCTCCAGTGTGAGACGACTGGAACATGGAATGGAGCACAACCAACATGTGGTAAAAACTTATTTATTTTTTCCGATGTCGTCCTGACTGTCCATATAGGCTAATATCGATTTATATAATTTTCAATAGTGATGTCGCGAGAACCATCGCGATTTCAGTGAAATACGAATTATTTCCTATAAAGCGAAATAATATAAATTATGTCTATTATCTGTTACGTAGTGTCCGGTCAGTATCTAGCGTTTGTCAGAGTCAGTTATCACATAAGCGTTTTATTTCATATTGTTTATCAAAATGAGGTGTATTCCGCCTTTTAGCTGATCTTAAATGGGTAACGAAATCGCTTACTTGAAAGGGGATGCGGCGGACGCAAACGCATCAGTATACGTCGATGGAGTTTGTGAATAGAATACCAATAGGTAGCTATTATTTGTATTACTGCTATCAGGTGTATGTACAACTGGGCAATGTCACGAAAGCAATGAGGTTGGTATGATTTGTATTACTGCTATCAGGTGTATGTACAACTGGGCAATGTCACGGAAGCAATGAGGTTGTTATGATTTGTATTACTGCTATCAGGTGTATGTACAACTGGGCAATGTCACAAAAGCAATGAGGTTGGTATGATTTGTATTACTGCTATCAGGTGTATGTACAACTGGGCAATGTCACGGAAGCAATGAGGTTGGTATGATTTGTATTACTGCTATCAGGTGTATGTACAACTGGGCAATGTCACGGAAGCAATGAGGTTGGTATGATTTGTATTACTGCTATCAGTTGTATGTACAACTGGGCAATGTCACGGAAGCAATGAGGTTGGTATGCTTTGTATTACTGCTATCAGGTGTATGTACAACTGGGCAATGTCACGGAAGCAATGAGGTTGGTATGATTTGTATTACTGCTATCAGGTGTATGTACAACTGGGCAATGTCACGGAAGCAATGAGGTTGGTATGATTTGTATTACTGCTATCAGGTGTATGTACAACTGGGCAATGTCACGAAAGCAATGAGGTTGCTATGATTTGTATTACTGCTATCAGGTGTATGTACAACTGGGCAATGTCACGAAAGCAATGAGGTTGGTATGATTTGTATTACTGCTATCAGGTGTATGTACAACTGGGCAATGTCACGGAAGCAATGAGGTTGTTATGATTTGTATTACTGCTATCAGGTGTATGTACAACTGGGCAATGTCACGAAAGCAATGAGGTTGGTATGATTTGTATTACTGCTATCAGGTGTATGTACAACTGGGCAATGTCACGGAAGCAATGAGGTTGGTATGATTTGTATTACTGCTATCAGGTGTATGTACAACTGGGCAATGTCACGGAAGCAATGAGGTTGGTATGATTTGTATTACTGCTATCAGTTGTATGTACAACTGGGCAATGTCACGGAAGCAATGAGGTTGGTATGCTTTGTATTACTGCTATCAGGTGTATGTACAACTGGGCAATGTCACGGAAGCAATGAGGTTGGTATGATTTGTATTACTGCTATCAGGTGTATGTACAACTGGGCAATGTCACGGAAGCAATGAGGTTGGTATGATTTGTATTACTGCTATCAGGTGTATGTACAACTGGGCAATGTCACGAAAGCAATGAGGTTGTTATGATTTGTATTACTGCTATCAGGTGTATGTACAACTGGGCAATGTCACGAAAGCAATGAGGTTGTTATGATTTGTATTACTGCTATCAGGTGTATGTACAACTGGGCAATGTCACGAAAGCAATGAGGTTGGTATGATTTGTATTACTGCTATCAGGTGTCTGTACAACTGGGCAATGTCACGAAAGCAATGAGGTTGTTATGGTTTGTTTTTGACAGCTCGGGTGCATCCTTTCAACTATTGGAGTATGCACATTTACATCTGAGTAAAAAAAACATTAAAACGAAGTGCAAATGTGCGTAGATCATTAGAACTCCTTCATTATTAAATCTTATATGTTTATAAAACAAAGGTATAGGCCAACTGCATTTTTATTTTTATTTATTTTGTTCTTCTTTTTCTAATTTAATAATAAAAAACTAATAACAACAACAAAGATGTCACCGCAGAATACACCATCGACCTAGGTACCTAGTTGTATTTCGTTCCTGTATAATCCTTTGAAAATCTAATACTAGTACCAGTGTTTGAGGCGATTATTGTGTATTGTAACCCCTTAGTTCTACACCTACTAAATGAAAACCCGATACGAAAGTCACCCTGTACTACTACACTACTTGCCAAATGTTCAGGTCATAGTCCTAATAACACAAGCATATTATTGCAGTTCACTGTGCTGAGTCTCGGTACCTAATCACGGGGCCATATGGGCTTCTAGACGAAGATCTTACTGCGTCGTCATCCTGGGATTCTATTCACACACCGGATAGGTCCAGATTGAATACCACAGCAACGGAATCTGCGGTTGGGGCATGGAGTGCGTCGAGCATTACCGAAGCCCAGTGGATACAGGTAGATGCGTTTTCCATATACCATTTTCGTCTGTTAAAAGGTCAAATATTGGGTCTGCTAATAAAATTGATAATTAAATTTGACATGTATGGAGAAATATTTCTTGGAGCTTTCTAGTCGCCCTTACACTCAAAGTCATGCGACTCGCAAATTCATCCTTCGCCAGAACAACTCATTCCAAATAAACGTTTTTCATACAAATCCAATAACCTTCGTATATCACTACATTTTCATAGTGTTTTCGTTCGAAATAAATTGTTTGATTGATATATTTGTTTAACTACATGAATGTACTGGATTCTTTAAACTTTTAACTTCTTGTCCTACTGCCGTTAAAGATCGCGTTACACACTATTGTGATAAAGAAATATAAAAATATCGGACAGGGAAAGTAGCATCCAAGGAGGACAGTCAACCACAAAACACAGAAACAAACATGGAAACAGACAAACAAGAAGGCAAAAGTAATAATAAAAGTAAACAACATCACAAACACAAAAGGGTTGACAATAAGGCTACCGCCTTGGAACGGTCAGTGGCAAAGTAGGCCACTGGGGGTTTAAATCGGTTCTAGGGTTTATGACTCTGTTATTCTCTGGTATTCATTTATTTTGGTCATTTAAACATTCAGGAGACGATCTTGATATTTGCAATAAAGTTAAAGTTTCATCTACATGTATTTTCAATTTTATTATTTTTATGAATTTTCAACACTGTGTTCAACATTACCACATCTCTTATCAAAGACAAACTTATTCAAAATACTTCTGCTAGAGATAAAAACTACATTTTTGGACCAAATCGTTTTTTACTAGCGACAGTTAAGAAAATTACAAGATGTGCACTTGCCAAGAAGTTTATGAAGCACTTATTTTCCTAGTAAGATAATATTTTCGTCAGGTGGAACTACCGTTTATAGACTAATTGTTCTTATCCCTATGGATACGATAACCATGATCTGTTTTTAAAATGTAAAAGTAATTTAAGAATTCATTGCGCGAAAAGGAATGTCACAACCTGCCTTCTATGGTGATGTGATTGCACGATAAATTCAAAGAAATGAACTAAATGGTATTTTTTACATCAAGAAAACGAAGAAAATCATGGTCATGTGTTTTGAAAATATATATTCTACCGAGATTATTACGACATTAGTGTTCTAAATATTACGTCGTAGTACGTCTGCAATCGGAACTCTTCACCAATTTCCGTACTCGGTCATAGTGGCTCGGAAAGTATTGGGTGCCGCTCAATGGTTTTTTGCATCAAAATGCAGCATTTGGTTCGGTTTTCGATTGTAGCTCTCCGCAAAATAGTGCTCTTCTATATAATGTTGTATTGATGAAAATATTGCAGATTTGTGAGTGATTTTGGCAAATTTCTTAATATTTTATCGCTATGACCGATAAATTATACTTTTTAACAAAATAAATCCCCAAATATGTGTAGTTGAAATAAATACTTTTCGGCCCCAAACAGTTCGTTCGGTCTCAAACAGTTCGTTCTATATAATGACTGATAGTTTGGAAGCATTTGTTGAGTTTTCCAAATGTATTCTTTAATATTACGGTTGAATTGAAGGGAAAGGAGGAAGAGACATTGGAATTATGATTATATCATATTCTGGGAGGATTATATCACATTCTGGGAGTGATTGTTTACCGTTTTGTCAGTCGAGAGTGATGTGTCAGCTGCATGCATATATGAACTTGATATTGTATCAGTAAATCAATTAATAAAAATCTAAACAACGAAAGATGTGACTCTTCAAGTCCATACTGACGTTCATGGCGTCCATGGTACTTGATATATTGTTAAATTACGCTTATATGGTCTGCAAGTATATATGTTTTCTCCAATCCACAGACATTAGGGTATACCTTTGACATGAGGGTTAGTTTATTGCAAGATATAGATCTTATACATATATCATCTAGTGAAAACATTCCAGATATCATATATTTAATATAAACAATATGCAAATAGTTTAGTTAACACTATTACTATGTGATCAATGATTACATCAAATGTATTTATTGTATAAGGGCTATATCAGGCATATTTTTAGAAGCATCAAACATTTTTAAAATGTTTCAATTTCAATCGGAGGCTCTAGTGTGTTTTACAAAATATGGTTTACAGGAGGAATAACTTTTATCAATGACATTTTAAACAAAAATGGAAATCTTTATTCATACATAGAATTGAATGAACACTATAATATACAGTCCAATTTTCTTGAATATGAAGGTATTATAACTGCTGTCGGGAATTATTGGCAAACCTGAATATTTTGCATCTAGCTTGTAACAGCCAAACCCTATTCGTCCACTAACCCTATCCTTAATTCTACAAAATGAGAAAGGCTGTCGAAACATATATGACATCATGATTAGAAATAATGTATATCCCAAAGCATTAAGTAAATGGAAAAATGAAGTAGTTAGTGTTCCAAACTTTGAATTTGAAAGATTATATGCCTTACCTTATAAAATAACAAAAGATCCTAATTTACCTTGGTTCAATTCGCTCTTCTTATTAGATACTGGGACCATACGCCCTACGACATGGGGAAGCAAAGAACTCCATGTCCACCGCCGTAGGCATTCCATCTTCGGGATGGTTAAAATTGTGTACTATTGATTTTTATTAATATTGAGTTCTGCTCAACCCGGGGCTAGAGGGCGTGAGCTAGCATATATCACTACCGCTCATGAACAGTCTCAATCAAACCGAGACTGCAATATTTCGTATGTGTCGTGCTCGGCCGTTTCCAAAGGTCCATTATCATACTCTTTTTTTAGAATCAACCATAGGATATTTGGAACAAATTACCTTTTATCTAAAATGAATATTATTAATAACGATATGTGCAGCTTTTGCAAAAATACACCTAAAACTATCCAACATCTGTTTTGGAACTGTGGAACAGTAAAAGAATTCTGGTCAAAACTTCAAACTTATATTACAGAAAAATGCATTACAGCGTTCGTAACTTTTAACAGAAACAGATATTTTATTTTGAAATAGTAAATTTGATACTGTTTTGAGCAAAATCATGATGCAATGTCAAATTCCACAGCTTAACCTTTTTAAAACGTATATAATATTTTTGTACAAAATTGAGAAACTAATATAAAAAATTAAAAATAATTTTGAAACCATGTGGAGTCAATACCTTGCTATCTGTGGAACTGGAGTATAGAGATAATTTTCCAGTATCAAACTTTAGCGAATAAACTTACTGTTTTCATTCTGGGACATGCAAAGCTTAGCTTACTAATCAGAAATAACATACCTCTGCTTATATCTTGATCTTCCTTAATCAAAGTTCTTGTTGTTTTTTATAGCAAAATATTTTTTTTGGAAGTTGTGTATATTAATCCTTTAAAACTATCCTAAAACATTGTACAATACTCTTATAGTTGATAATGTTATTATTTTCTGCTGGCTTCCAAGCCATGTAGGAATACGTGGTAATGATAGAGCTGATAGTGCTGCTAAAGCAGCATTAGGTTTACATATTAGATACCAAATTACCTTATACTGATTTTAAAAGTTGTATTAACACATATATTCGTAACTCTTGGCAAGCCGCTTGGGATTTGTCAGTTAACAATAAACTCCATTCAATTAAACCGTTACTAGGAGATTGGCGTTCTTCTAGTAGACCCATTCGTCGAGTGGAAGTTGTCCTAGCCCGGTGCAGAATAGGGCATACACGTTATACTCATTCATATTTATTACAAGGTGAGCAATTACCAGAATGTATACCCTGCTTTGCACCGTTAACGGTCAAACACATATAGCTGGAATGTGTAGACTTTGATCCTATGCGTCAAAGGTACTACCATATTAATACTATGACCCAGTTATTTAATACTATAGATTTTAGTCTAGTTTTAGACTTCCTGAAGGAAGTCAGACTATATAAATCATTATAATATGTTCTTGTATATATTTACTTTTTTATATACCCGTTTTCGGGCATTTGTTGATTTACATATATAGTTTATATTACTACCATATCATCCCTTATTTTTTAATAGTTTTATCTTGATATATTTACATTAATTTTTAATTAATCCTTCATTTCTTCATCTTTCGTCAGTTTTTGTGCACAATATGACCTATTTATGTGTCGACGTGCCGTAAAACACCATTCATTCTAATCAGAAATAACATACCCTTGCTTATATCTTGATCTTCCTTAATCAACGTTCTTGTTGTTTTTTATAGAAAACCATTTTTTTTGGAAGTTGTGTATATTAAGCCTTTAAAACTATCCTAAAACATTGTCCTTTGATAATGGATTTATATTCAGATTTATTACACAGGATGGGTTATTGTTTTTTCTCTTTCCAACAAAAACAAAATATGAGCAAAAATCAGTGTAGCATGAAACAATGTTTATTTTTGATACTATAACATTAAAATGATCTGTGTAAAGAAATATAAAAAGATCGGACATGGAAAGTAGCATTCAAGGGGGACAGTCAACCACAAAACACAGAAACAAACATGCAAACAATAGGGCTACCGCCTTGGAACGGTCAGTGGCAAAGTAGGCCACTGGGGGTTTAAATAGCAAGTATGTATGTATTGACAATGTGGGTTTTACACTGGGTTTTGAAACAAAATATATTCTTTAGGGCTGGCATGGTGCAGTCGGTAGCGCGGCGGATTTGTAACCGGAGGCCCCGGGTTCAATCGTCGGTGGTGCCATTGAGTTTCGTCAGTGTGTTCTTGGCCAAGACTCTTTCCCTTAGCCTTGTCCGTCGGATGGGGACGTAAATCGGTCTATCCTCCGAGCACATTAAAGAACCATTGGAATCTATTCGATAATAAGAGTTGTGTATTCCCGGTTCCCGGATTCCTATGTATTCTTCGCCTCTCTCTGGGGCGGCTCTAAATAATCTATACTGTGTTGATGAGCCGTTAAACAACATTCAATTCAATTCAATTCATACATTTATTATTGTTGTTTCCCCATAACCTAGCATTAGTCCTTCATAATAAGACTTCGTATTTTGTTTACCGTATTTCACATTTCTTGTCTCTTTTTTTTTCTTTTGATTTTTTAACTTTTCTTTTCTTTTGCCTAAATGCGAACAGTTGTCAATATGAAAAAATAAAGATCACAATAATGAAGATTAAACGTGAAAAAAGCTACTGTATGATGTCTAAAAATGGATATATATTTACATAATTGTTATAAACTTCCATTCTTGGCATTGATCTCCAGTGAAACGGAGCTATTATTAACATTTCATTTAAAGACACAACCGGTTAAAATGAGATAATAAATATAATAACAGTCGTGAAAGAAAAGAATGTAGTTAGAAGTGTTTATGGATGTGTAAACGTCTTAAAAACTGGTCGACATCACATGTTAGGTTCCATCCTGGGTATGCTTCAAACTGCAATATATAGTGACCGATGGCAATCGTAGGGATGCATGTCAGCCGATCGATGGCGTCTCCTTCCACATGGGTTATATATAATTTTTCTTCTTCAGGGATGCATGTTAACGGTAAAACTATATTTCAGTCATTCAGTCTTTTTCTTTCGTTCTTCGTCACAATGAACATGTGTAATAATAAGAAATGAGTATATTTTCCATTTACACTAAAATTATGATGAAAAATGTTATCAAAAGTGTTTGTATATACAGCTACTAAAGTAAGTGTGCCAGGTTCCCAACCAGGACGCTGGATCTCTTTTCTCCAAAGAAAAACTTGCTTCCTTACACTACAGAGATTAATCCGAGCCTTCTCTGATCCTAAAAGCCTTCTTACTTCTTTATTTTGCGGCTTTATACACAGCCAGATGAAATATCAAAAATCGTAAAAAGGGCTGGTAAGGTCAGAGAAGGCTCGGATTATACAGAGATGTGTCCCAACAGGGCAAACTAATGTACAAAAACTCATCAACATTAATTTTAATTTAGATTACAGGTAAAAATATTTTATTTCAAATACATGTACTTCTTTTAAGTCGAATTTCGATAATTCGAATTATCTGATAATTCGAACTATTTTTCTGGTCCCAAACACGAATCTATACATTAATTTACTCTCGCTAATTCGAAGTTCAATTAAAGTGCAAAATGCAAGTTTGATCAAACACAAGCCGGCGTCGAAGTTGATTGTGAAGCAAACAAAAGGTGATAATTGCTGAGATGATTTCACCTGTAACAAATAAATCATGGTGACATGTTTGTTAATTTATTTTCTTGTGTTGTCTCTGATTTTTCATGATAAATTAAGGCTTGTTAACGAGGAAGTTTGTTTACGCTAAGTGAAAACAATGGCCATCGCGTGGGTTAAAACAATTATAATAATTATACTAATTTGACATGGACGAAACGTATAACTAATTAATTTATGAGTGGCAGTTGTCAATGTTCTGTTTTTTGCTATAAAATTCGAATGTTTAATGTAATCAAATCATTAATTCAGCATGTCTGAACACAGAACTCTTTCCATTGACCAAAGCGCCCAGCAATCTAGTGAAGGACCCGGTATCAAACCCGGGGGGATAGCTAGATCGGCACTATGCTTTGGACCAGTTGAGAATTCAAATGAAGGACCCGGTATAAAACCCGGGGGATAATTGGATCAGCTGTCCCTGGGAAGAGAGGAGCGAAGAGAAAGTTAGACAACAAATCATATGACAAGAAATATGAGGCAATAATGCTGTCAGATAAAACCCTTGAATTTAAGTCTGTTAGTTGCCACGGAGGCAAGCAAAGTAATGAGAGCCTGATAGTTATGGTTTGTCAGGCAAGGAAAAGATACCACTGTTGGTTATTGGGAAGTCAAAAAACCCACGCTGTTTTAAAAATATGGGGTCACTCCCTACAGAGTACCTTGCAAACAAAACTGAATGGATGACCTCCGACATTTTTAAAGAATGGCTGCAGAAACTTGACAGGCAAATGACAAAAAAGAAAAGAAAGATCGTCATGACTGTCGACAATTGCCCAGCACACCCTCATGTACAAGGGTTGAAATCTGTAGCTCTTGTATTTTTACCCCCAAATACAACAAGCGTTACCCAGCCATGTGATCAGGGAATCATAAAGAACCTAAAGGTTCATTACAGAAAGTCTGTAATCAAACGGAGAATCTCGGTCATCGATAAAAATGAGGCAGAGGTGAAATTCAATGTGTTGGAAGCCCTGCGCTTTTTATATAGGGCATGGGAGTGTGTTACTCCTAATACAATATCCAACTGTTATCGCCATGCTGGATTCGCTGTCCCTGAAAATATCTCACAACATGTCAATAGTGAGGATGAAGAGGATGAAGATGACGACATTCCCGTGGCGTTATTAATCAACAGAGCTTCAATGTGCGATATTGAATATTGTAAATTGTTTCGTTTAAAAACGATTTCTTATAATCGATATACTGTCTGTGTAAATCTAAACGTCTATTTATAGAAATGCATTTGTGACAATATTGAAAACGTTGTTTCATTGTATACATGTATATGCCTTTCTCTGTTTTTAATAAATTATGAAATCATAAATATTTTGCTGATTTTTTCATTACCAAAACGTTTTCTTATACTGCTTTAACATGAAAAGAAACATATTCATAAACATATATGAAGGAAGAAATCATGTATTTCATTAAAATCGGCAAATATCGGCAATATATACACGTATATGCATAGTGTAAAACAGGTGGGTGGGGTAATAAAAAAACAACAAGTATGCCATTATCGTTTAATTCGAACTTCGGATAACTCGAACTTTTTTTCCGGTCCCTTAAAATTCGAGATACTGAGTGTGGACTGTATTTACATAATTATAATAAACTTCCATTCTTGGCGTGGATCTCAAATTTAAATGCATAAACTCAAAGCGCCCAACAAAACCTGTAGTTAATACTTATAATTCCAATATTTCAGTTAAAAACTTCACTTAAGATAATACACATTAAATAGTATAAATATCGCTAAAGAAATTATGGAAAATGTAGTTGTAAGAGTTTATGGATGTGTAAACTTCTTGAAAATCATGACATATATAGTGACTGATGCATGTCGACCGATCCTTGGCATCTCCTTCCACCTGGGTTTTGATTCTCCTGCTTCATCAGAATATGTAACATGTTTAATATAAAACAATATTTTTATCTCATTTCCTCTGAGGTTGCTGTCCAAATATAACCTAATATGATGTCTCAACGGGATGGAAAACCTCATTTAATTTATTCGTAATTGCAATGAACACATGAAATGTGTAACACTATAGTTATGTGAATGATTTTAGCATATGTTTGTATGCAAAGTTTTGTATGTACAGCTCAGTAAATATGCCAGGCCTCTGCCAGGACTCGAACCTGGATCTCTTTTCTTGAAAGAAAAGCATGCTTCCTTACACTACAGAGATGCATCCCAACAGCACAAAGTGTACAAAAACTAGACAAAATTACAAGTAACTTAAAGAAAGCAATATAACCCGCCATATAACATCAAAATTACACTACAAACCCGTTTTTTAAATTCTATCCAGGTGTTCAGAACTTCAGGGCATATAATGATGTATGATGCCGATTAAAATTGAAGCTTTATTCACAGGTTCTTAAAATATCCGTGATTGAATATGCGTAAAATGTATTATGAGTTGGTCAACAACTCAGACAATTGGCTTGTCTCCAGCTCCACCGTTTTCCTCCAGCAGGAAGACCACCACTGGCTACTTGTGTGGTCCAGCCTATGTGGTCTTTTAAAAGCTCACATGAGTTTATGTAAATTGTTATTTTGTTATGTTATTAATAATTATGTACCTTGCCGTCTGTATCTATCCTCTGAGCAATTGCACGATTAACAAACACTGAAATCTAATCATTAGTAAGAGTAGGGCAGGTTCCCGGGTTCCTATGTATCATTATTTAATATTATATTTAATTTTTAAGGAGTGCGGACGACAAACTGGGGGGATGGACCAATGAAAATAAGTTCAAGAGATCTGGAATATATCTAGTAGCATAAGAAATTTAAAAAAGATACTTACTGTACATTTATTATTTTATTTCATCTATTAATTTAGAAAATAAATAAATATATCTTTTAACATCATCGATAAACCAATTGAACTGACCATGTTCTTTCTTGTCGTGCCCTTAATGGTGTATGCTCTTACTGCTCTGGCTTCTGCCAAGTCCTTGAGTACCTTCATTGTGGCTTTCTAGGCTATTGTTTTTTTGTATTATATTTACACGAGCATATTTGTGTTTTACTATATTGCCTATTGATGCTGCCTTGTTGGTTAGAGTTTAGATAATGGCGGGGATTTCTTTATTTACAATGTCCTGTTTTAATGGGATGACAGTAGGGTAAGTGTGAGGTTTGGTGCACCCTAGAACCGGTTTAAACCCCCAGTGGCCTACTTTGCCACTGACCGTTCCAAGGCGGTAGCCCTATTGTCAACCCTTTTGTGTTTGTGATGTCGTTTATAACTTTTGCCTTTTCGTTTGTCTGTTTGCGTGTTTGTTTTTGTGTTTTGTGGTTGACTGTCGTCCTTGAATGTAGCTTTCCCTGTCCGATATTTTTAGCCTTCTTTGACATACATGCTGGTAAAGCCGCAATCTTTTAATTTTCAAATGACAATTAACTAATTATCAAACAATAATTGATTGATCCCATTACAATAATATAAAATGATAGAACAAAATCACCCGCTCAATCTTACCCATGAGGGTGTGCAGCAGTATAGAGAGACAGAGATAGATAGATACATGTAGTTATAGATAACTATATGTATTTTTTCCTATATACATACACTGAAAGAAGTATATTCTTACGTCACAGATATACTATTACACTATATATTTTCTTCTCTTTATCCGTCTATACTATCGCAATAGAAGCCTGAGGATTTTTGTACCCATTCAAATTATCTGCAGTTATTAAACATCCAATATACCTTGATGGCGAACAAATCTAACTTCTCATAAGCCGCGATCCTTTAAATTTCCAATCACTAGAGCCTTATTATGTAATTAAATGTGTGTATAGTTCTAAGGATTATAGTCCCTCCACCTTTTAACCATTAGGACGTCATTAAGGTATAGGTAAAATCACGTTTGGACTGATTTAAGTAATTAACCAATATTAATCTAATAATATAGCAGTACGGGTGCTAACAAATCAGTATGAAATCACGCGCCATTTTTGTATTTCACTTACAAAAAGTGTCTGTACTGCAGATGTACACAGTGTGTAGTCCATTTTGGCAGCAGCTGACCTAGTTATTGATCGATATTACCTGAGGCGCAGTAAATTTCCACGATTGCATAAACACTAATAATAAAATATATAGATGTCAAAACTTTATTGTATACAACAGAAAAATCTATGATATTTAATTAAGGTGTCAAGCTATTGGAGTTTACGATCTTGTCCTAAACAACAAATCACGGCATGTCTGTATAATAGTGACGGTGACCCGTCACGCCGCAGGAATGTCCTTAACTTTTCATGTTAAAGCCCACTGCTTTAGATGGGTATTTTGATCCATGCTTGTATAAAATACTGTTAAAAGTAATCATTGTAACTGGGCAGACTAGTCAAGGGGGAAATCCCCGCCTACCGCCTCTTAATGGCACCCCTTCTATTGCAGAACTTAAGGGATCGCAGCTCCAATAAGCAATAAATGGCTGGGAAGGCCCTGTATATATTGGTGGGGCGTATGATCAGATCATTGATACCATGATCATGATGCCCATGGCATGTGCTCGCACTTTATTTAGTTTTAGATGAAGAAGAGGTTAAGCTCTTATAAATTAAGGAGCGCCCACGTTTGACGGGAATCACCATATTGTTTACCTCAGTATGAATACATTATTATATCAGGAATCTCTATGAATATTCCCTGATAAAACAAATAAATATGTACCGCATGTTCGGAACTTGCCAGCAGTCGCCATTTTGTTTATCTTATAACTGAAGAGGTCGCTTACTGCAGAGTTGTCGTTTCTTGAAATTACTTCAATATGGCGTCGAGTAATCTCCGAGTCGGATTCCCGAGTGACGGAATCCGATGAGGCAGTTCCGATTGAGTACGTCTGGCCCACTTAGCTCAGTTGATAGCGAGGTCGATAATTCCGACGTTCTCCGAGTTTTTGGTTTTGTACCGCTATTGAATTCCGTCAAACAACCTTTTTTGTGTGTGTTTTTTTCAGTAGATATTCAATAATGCTGGTGTGTTATGTTTGTAAAATACCTCATTTCGACGGACTGTATGATTTCGACGGACTGTATGCCACTGCCACTGTCAAGCATATGAAACAAAACAGTTTAACTGAGACAATCCAGTGTTTGATCGAAAGTTTCTCAATTATCACACGAATAGAGGATTTAGGAAGTTTGTTGGTTTGGAGTGAATATAGGATTTATTTCAATCGAGAAGTGAAAAAATATTTGAGTTCGAATATGAAAATAAATTCTGTATTCACAACAAACCGACACATATTCTTTTTATTGTGTACTCACAACCTGAAAACGTAAAATATATGTTCAAATAACCAGACATGATTAAAACCAAATTTATCAAAAATATATTTAACTTGACATGCCCAATTTTGTTTGTTAGGATATTTTGCCATATCATCTAACATCATATTATACACAATGGTTATGTACTTTGTATCATTGCTCTCAACAATCCTAAACCAAAAGTTTATAATTCTATGAATCCTATAATTAATGAGTGACTGTCTTCCTAGTTCACCATAAATAAAGTTATTCTGCGTCTGTATTTTTACACCTAATACATTTTTACAAAATGGTAAATGTGTTCTCTCTATTTCATCTGCTTTCGCAAACCCCCATACCTCACATCCACATTTCAATATAGGCAATATCAATTTATCAAATAGACTCAATATGTGAGATACTGACAAATTAGTAAATTTATAAATATATTTCTTTATGGCTTTTAATGCTTGCCCACTTAATGTGTTAAATGTTTTTACAAACCACCCTCTGGTAGAAAACACAACACCTAGATAAACAAATGTATTAACAATATCATTAGCAACTTCACCATACTTAAAATGTAAACCCCTTCGCAAACGGCCTCCTTTTCTAAAAACCATGAACTTCGTTTTATTTACATTAACCATTAATTTCCATCTATTACAATATTCATAAAGCAAATCCAAACACTTCTGTAAAAATAAATATAAAAAGATCGGACAGGGAAAGTAGCATTCAAGGAGGACAGTCAACTACAAAACACAGAAACAAACACGTAAACAGACAAACAAGAAGGCAAAAGTAATATTAAATGCAAACGACATCACAAACACAAACGGGTTGACAATAGGCCTACCGCCTTTTTCCGTTTCAGACATGATGATAATATCATCCGCGTACAATAATAACAATATTTTCAACATTCCAGTGTCAATGCCATTATACCCATTTAAAGCAAAATGTTCTTCTAAGTCGTTAATATACATCGAAAATATAAATGGAGAAATAGTCTCTCCTTGACGTACCCCTAAATAGCATGTAAATGCATCCCCTAGTTGGTTTTCATACTTAACTCTTGATTTTACATTTTCATATATAGCTTTAACAATATAAATAATTTTCCCATATTTAAATAATTTGTACCATAATATATCTCTAAGAATATAGTCAAAAGCCTTAGTAAAGTCAACAAGAACCGAATATAGTTTTTATTTTCACAAATAATATGATTTATCAGCCCATGCAATACGATATTATTATTACCAGCTGTGCTTCGATATATAAGTTATATTTTTCGGCCCACTCATTTAATCTAGTATTTAGAATTCTTGTAAATAATTTATCCAGCGTACTTAGTAATGTTATTCCTCTATAATTATATCACCCTTTTTATGCAGTGGGACTATGTAGCCCTCGGACCAATTTTCCGAGAAATACCCATATAAAAACAATAAGTTAAATAATTTATGTAAAAAAGGTATAAATGAGTCAATGCCGTATTTAAAATATTTGTTCAATAACAGATCTGGCCCACCACTGCGACCAGTGCGTGTCTGTGTGCATGCTTCGATAATTTCCGGAAGAGAATTTCAATATTTAATTCATCAAAAATAATATGTAAATCGCCTTGAATATATTTGTCATTAAGATATAACATATCTTCATCAGGATGAAAAAATACACTCTCGGGGTCATTTATAGCTTTAAAATATTCTGAGAACTTTGTGGCACTCAATGTAGTAGACTTGTTTTCGGTACATATATATTCAACATCCTCCAATACTCTTTCGCATTATATAAACGAGCACGTTCCAATTTATTGGTTTGCTTTTTATCATAATTATATTTTTTGTCGCGTTAAGCTGCTTATACTCACTTCTACTTTTTGCCATATTACTCCTACTTTTATCATTTCTGTTTTGCTTATACATATTTAAATGTTCATCAAACTCATTTCGTTTTTCCGCATGAGGAATCATATGATGCTTTATTCTTCTTTCAAAACATGAGCCATTTTCATTTGATTGTTTACCTGTCTCTTTTCTGAATAACGGATTACAAATGTCTCCCGAGTGTAGTATTAAATACCATTATGTTTAAATCGATATCATTTGTGTTATCTATAACATTTTCTATTAAAACATTTAATCTCTCCCTTATATGTGAACTTCCTAACGATTCCTTATACTGATCCTTTTTACTATCTTCCCATTTATATTTATAATCCACATCAGCTATTTTCTGAAGTATCTCAACATCAATTTTGTCTGCCTTTGAATTACCTAACCCAATTGAAAAATTCCATACACAGTGGTCCGATAAAAAAATTTGATCATCAATATAAAAAAGAGTATGATAATGGACCTTTAGAAACAGCCGAGCACGACACATACGAAATATTGCAGTCTCGGTTTGATTGAGACTGTTCATGAGCGGTAGTGAAATACGCCCCGAAGAGCGAAATAAACATAATGGAATTTAGTTGGGAGCAGCGGTTATGAAGCCTGCGTGTCACAAGTAACAGCCAAAAGACTAAATTTAAAAGCAGACAACATATCCTATAAGTGGTTCAACAATACCCAAAGCCTTTTATCGGCCGGAGTAGAGGAACCACCGAATCAAAAATTAAATAAGAAAACAAAAGAAATTGAAAATGTACCACCGATAACTAAATATAAGTATCGGGCTCAGCGATCTCCAAAGATTGAATAAATAACAGTACTGATTCGAAAAATAGTTCATTAAGTTATGCCTACACAGAAAATAGTCAACAACACTGCTACAATCTGCTTAACACATGTAAATTTCCTACCCCTTTATGTTGACCAACCCTCCCATTCATAATCCTTAAGCCAGTCTGTTTACAAAAATTTAAAAGCTGAATTCCGTATTCATTTGCAACACTATCTTGAGATATTCTAGGTAAAGGTATATCTTCTGGGCATTTAATTTTATTAGATACTGGGACCATACGCCGTACGAAATGGGGAAGCATATAACTCCATGTCCACCGCCGTATGCATGCCATCTTCGGGATGGTTAAAATTGTGTACTATTGATTTTATGAATATTGAGTTCTGCTCAACCCGGGGCTAGAGGGCGTGAGTGGTAGCTGGCATATTTCACTACCGCTCATGAACAGTCTCAATCAAACCGAGACTGCAATATTTCGTATGTGTCGTGCTCGGCCGTTTCCAAAGGTCCTTTATCATACTCTGTTTCTATATAATCATTAGGTAAACAATCTAACGTTTGCAAATATTCATTTTCTACATAATCCGTCCGGTTGGCAACCCACGCATTCCAGTCACCAGACAACAGAAAATTACATTTCCCACCCGTTAAATTTTCAAAGTAAAATTTGTCCTCAGTGAGGAGACCAAAAATATTATGCTCAATAAACGATTCTCGGCTAGAATTAGAAGGTACATTATACAAAACACACATATATATACAAATCGACATCTAATTCAAATAAATGACCACTCATGCGTATCCATATGATACAATCGTCTACAGTTTTTAATAATAAACTATCGGTAACGTATTTATTTCTGATATAAATCAATAGACCACCACTGTCTCGCTTAGAATTGTTTGATTTAATAGTTATATTTAATATAAATGGTGTGAAACCTTCCACTTCGTAGTCACTACTTTTATTTAACCAGATTTCCGTTAATAAAATAACATCTTTCGTATTAAATAACTGTTTAAATTCACAAGATAGTTATTTATTACATCGTCTGCCTATCAGTCCCTTTGTATTCAGTAATGCGAACTGAATACGCATGTTCTCCTCTGCAGATTCTAGATTATAAGAATCGTTCATGTGTATCCGGTTCAGATAGGGAATTCCAACCCTCGGTATACGTGTTTTTATCGGAACCGAGGCTCTGCCGAGGTTCCGATTAAAACACTTATACCGAGGGTTGGAACCGAATACCCATGATAGATTCTTTTTCTTGCATATCAGAGAAATGTTGTGCGTTGACGCCGCCAGCTATTGTTGTTTTGCATGTTTTTCTGCATACCGGATGTTGGCGCGCGTGAATTTTATCTCGACTCTAGGGTGAGATGGAATAATCTAGCCCCAGTAAAATGACGTATATCCTTGTCCGGTATGCAAGAAATGAATATCTGACCCCGCGTAATTCACTCGTGTCACCCAAAACTCGCGGCTCATTCGATTGGGTATTTGGTTCACGTAATGAATGAACGCTTTCTCCAGCACGGGCTGCACTAGCAGGTAATCTATATTTAGCCAGCGACCTACTCTGTGAACGTGTTGCTAATAGATTTATTAAAGGATTACTGTTTGATTTTGGATGTGCATTTGTGAACGTTTTATGGGTTTAAATTTCCTGGGAGACGCAGTTGGGGTTTGTGCTCCAGTAAGTATCTTTACACTTGTTTCGTCTCATCCGTCTGCATGTCCGACTCGCTCTGTGTATCGGTACATACACGTTTACTTTGGATGTGTCAATAAACTCGTTGGAGTGGGTGTGTCCATCAGATAGAGATGCAGTAGTCTGTGTGTTGATCGGCGATCGAGGTTTACTAGTTGGTATCGAACTATCCAACCCGCTTGTACTTGCGGCTTCAGAATATGTGCTACGGGTTCAAGTACCTGATCGGTCGGTCGGTTGTGTTTGGTAGCTGGCAGATTTGCGATATTGTATCATTTTAGATCTGCAAAATCGAATCCGTCTATCCGACTTTCACTCAAAGCCTCGTACCACGATGGAAATTTATCACACACCAACTTGCCTTCAATGTACAATTTGGCTGGGTGTCGTAACTGTACCTTCTGTCGGTTCAGCCTGTTTAGATTTATACAGCGCCTTAGGAGCATCGGCAATTTCCCGGGGGTAGTCTCTATCAACACTAAATCCTGAACTCTTCAATGTGTAAGCCTTGCTCAAAGCATAGTCAACATCGTCATAATCACGAAAACTCACAATTAGGTCTTTTTGGGTCTTGTCTGTGGTGTGTTTGTACCGATCCAAGTCGGTGTGCCCTGTCTATGTACATGCAAGATATATCGACTTGCATTTCATTGGACAAAAAACCGCGTATCACCTGCCTGTCATCTTTTCTGAGGTTTTCACTAATTCCCCAAAATATTAAGTAATTTCGCCTACTGCGTGCCTGGATGTCTATAGACCTATACGCAAGCATCTTCATTTTTGTCGATTAAATGTTCAAAAGACGTTCCATGTGTTCTACCTTTTTATTTGTAGCAATAATACCAGAGAATACATGTTTCATTCTATCAGCGCGCGGTCTTGTTTATCTTCTAGTGAAATCAACTTACTTCAATTATCATTCAACTTCATGAACAGTGCATTAAGTTTATCATCATTTGATAACTGTGCAAATGAATCACAGTCAACGCTGCCTGTGTTTTTCCGTTTTCTCTTCGTGTTATTTACGTCTTGCCACTGACCGCTACCCCTCCTAATGTCCGTCTCAAATCGATTTTGCACAGGTACAGAAAAAGAAAGACTTCTACCTTCACCTTCATCTGAATTAATTTCATAGATCGCATTGTTCTCACTTGTACCCGTATTTGTATAACTGTCATAATTTGCCATTGAAGTTATATTATAATTCAAGTATGATGATATATATAACGTTAACGTTCTGAAAATGTTGCTTTTAAAAATCTTTGAACCAGAAATCTCTAAATGACAAAATAATCCTATAATACTTGACAGATATTTCCATAACTACGACTCATTTTCTTAGATATATCATTTCGAAGCTAATGGTGTACATTTAATAGTTATTTAATAAAACAAAGTTGTTTAGACAGTTACACTTAAAATTGGTTCCGGCGGTGAACAATAATAGTAAAAATATATAGAGAATAATAAATGGGTATTTTCATATCACACCTATATCAGGCACCATATCAGCCCGAGAGCTTTAGCTCGAGGGCTGATATGGGTCGAGGGCCTGATATAGGTGTGATATGAAAATTATTCTTTTTATTCTATTTATCATATACTTCAGCAATAACTTTGTTGAACTGTCAACTTCAGCAAACTTACTACGCTGTTTCGAAGGGAGAACACAATAATATTATTAATAGATGAAATCCCATTCTGATGTGTTCACGTCGGTCGCGTAAGTGTAGATCTACACGACATTTTTTTTTTTCGAAATTTGATTTAAAATGAATGCCATTCAATTTGAAATTGTCTAATCCAGAAAATGAATGTCACAAGTGGTTATTGCATCCACGGATGGTTCTATATCATTGAGTTTATTATAAATTTGCTAAACTCTCTTTATGGTCCGTGTATTATGCCTTATTTCTTTCTTTATTTTACTTATATCTATCTCTTTTATTTTATCTTCTTAGCATTACTAATCTAGTCAAGTCATTTCCGTTGACGTATGGTCAAAGATGGCAGTTCAACGTACACATGTAGATATATAGCCAATAATCTGACGTGAAAGCAGGATGGAATGCAGACGACAAACCATACGCTTGACAAATCGTATACAATCGTAACCTATCGGTAATTTCCGTATAACTCCGCTAAAAGAGTCATAAAGAAAATTCGGTTATTTCCGTGGTATGACATTATTTTACCCTTTATTTCACCCGTGTGATAAAGCTTTATTGCCCGGAACTAATCCTGATTGATATGACTAGCTAGGTCTGTATCATACCGTATATTCAATACAACGTATTTATAGAGAAGTATGTGATAAAATTTTATATGGCTCACATGTGAAATATAAAATCTACTATATCACTGGAAATTAATTAATAAAATAGGCATATTGCGCCTGATATCGATACTAATGAGAAGTTATTTGTGATCAGTTTGCATCAACTATTATAAATGTGTATGTATGTATATGTATTTATTTCAGTGACAAATACTGTTTTACAAAATAATTATTACATACTTATATAAAAATGCCTCTCACCGCTGCGGGTTCGAATCCCACAGGGAGCTCGACTTGTAAGTGAGGAAGTGTTGATTCTTACGGATGGCGGGAGGTGTACAGTACTTGTTCTACGTAGGAAAAGTGGGTGGTCTGCCTCCACCACAAAAAACATCGACCGTCATATATAACCTTACATGTATTGAAAATGACGTAAAACACCATACAAACAAAACAAAAAACAAATTGTCATTTAGAAACGACAGCACTCAAACGTAATGGCATCTTACGTAATCACTGTACCACAAACTGTACCACAAACTGTACCACACAAACTGTACCACAAACTGTACCACAAACTGTACCACAAACTAAATCAAATGAGCAAAGTAAATATTCATCGTACAGGACAATATACTGCACAACTAACAGGACAATATACTGCACAACTAACAGGACAATACACGGCACAACGTACAGGACAATACACTGTACAACTAACAGGACAATACACGGCACAACGAATAGGACCATACAAAGCACAACGTACAGGACAATACACTAACAAGACAATACACTGCACAACGAACAGGACAATACACTGAACAACTAACAGGACAATACACGGCACAACGTACAGGACAATACACGGCACAACCTACAGGACAATACACTGACAAGACAATACACTGCACAACTAACAGGACAATACACGGCTCAACGTACAGGACAATACACTGACAAGACAATACACTGCACAACGAACAGGACAATACACTGCACAACTAACATGACAATACACGGCACAACGTACAGGACAATACACTGACAAGACAATACACTGCACAACGTACAGGACAATACACGGCACAACGTACAGGACAATACACTAACAAGACAATACACTGCACAACGTACAGGACAATACACTAACAAGACAATACACTGCACAACGAACAGGACAATACACTGCACAACGTACAGGACAATACACAGCACAACGTACAGGACAATACTCTAACAAGACAATATCCTGCACAACTAACAGGACAATACACTGCACAACGAACAGGATAATACACTGCACAACGAACACGGCAATACACTGCACACCGAACAGGACAATACACAGCACAACGAACAAGACAATACACTATACAACGAACAGGATAATACACAGCACAACGAACAGGACAGTACACTGCACAACAAACAGGACAATACACTGTACAACGAACAGGACAATACACTGCACAACGAACAGGACAATACACTGCACAACTAACAGGATAATACACTAACAAGACAATACACTGCACAACGAACAGGACAATACACTGCACAACTAACAGGACAATACACTGCACAACGAACTGAACAATACACTGCACAACAAACAGGACAATACACTGCACAACGAACTGGACAATATACTGCACAACGAACAGTACAATACACTGCACAACAAACAGGACAATGCACTGCACAACGAACTGGACAATACACTGCACAACGAATTCGACAGTAAACTGCACAATGAACAGGACATCGAACATGACAATACACTGCATAACGAACTCGACAGTAAACTGCACAACGAACAGGACAAAAAACAGGACATCGAACAGGACAATACACTGCACAGCGAACTGGACAATACACTGCACAACAAATAGGACAATACGCTGCACAACGAACTGGACAATACGCTGCACAACGAACTGGACAGTAAACTGCACAACGAACAGGACAATAAACTGCACAACGAACAGGACAATACACTGCACAACGAGCAGTGAAGATCGGGTTATCGCCTTGAATAGTCAATAATGACCTTGGAATGGTCAATAATAAATACCGCCTACTGGTTAGCTTGAATCGCTTTTATGTGTGCACAATCTTCGCTACTATCCCGTCTTCAGCGCCCAAATAGACAATACAGTGTAAACAAAACTACATCCCATCAAAAGGAATTTTCTAACAATGAAGTCCACATCCAGAGAAACTAACAAAATAAACACTAAGACCTTGTTGTAAAGCTATATAAAATACAAAATAAGAAACATAAGCCCTAAAATATTTCTTTTCAATTCAATCCATAGTAGACAATCATTTACTCGTCACTCTCATATGTATCTAGCCCGTTGCAGAATAGGGCATACACGTTATACTCATTCATATTTATTACAAGGTGAGCAATTACCAGAATGTATACCCTGCTTTGCACCGTTAACGGTCAAACACATATTGCTGGAATGTGTAGACTTTGATCCTATGCGTCAAAGGTACTACAATGTTAATACTATGACTATGAGTTATTTAATACTATAGATTTTAGTCTAGTTTTAGATTTCCTGAGGGAAGTCAGACTATATAAATCATTATAATATGTTCTTGTATATAATTACTTTTTTATATACCCGTTTTCGGGCATTTGTTGATTTACATATATAGTTTATATTACTACCATATCATCCCTTATTTTTTAAACACCTTTCATTCATTCACTCTCATATTTATTAGTTATTTATTGAATATCTTGCCATGACAGCTTGTTAAAGATATACCATAATGATACTTTCATCAATATATCACTGGAGTTTTGCGTTATTGTTGTATACTAGTATAAAGTAATATGAATTTGTACATGAAAATATCTGGGATTTAGTGGAATGGTTTTGTCAACGTCTCTACAAATCTAAAAGCAAACAAAACAACAAAATACCGTTACAATGTTATTTGATAGTACACTTTCTTTTCGTTATATTATTTGCAGGTATATCGCAGTCAATTCTATATGACTTTGTTGTATCATTACGGGTATATATATCGCAGTCAATTATAGTATATATGTCTTTCTTGTATCATTACGGGTATATATATCGCAGTCAGTTATAGTATATATGTCTTTCTTGTATCATTACGGGTATATACACTCAAGTGATATGAAAACGCAACACGGGAATTTCCGCTATATATTGTATATACTGCACACTTAATTGCACATAATATTCCAAAGAAATCCCAAGATGTTTTTTAAAAAGAAAGTTGCAGTTAACTAGTGAAAGGACACAACTGTGATGCTGTAGACGTTTTAATCACACTACACTTTGTAACAAGAACTTCATAAACGTTGAAGTAGCTCTTTGAAAAATTGAGCTAGTTCAGTACTGTATTTAACGTAAATCGTTTGCAAAATGTTGCATCCTAAGTTTGCTCACATGATTGAGCCAAACGCGTACTCTATGAATAATAAAACATTGAAGGAATACTATTTGCTGTATTATTTGTTGTTTTAGTATTTTTTCCAAAAGGAAAGGTCTTACGTAGCCATGTACCATTCGATTAAAAGCAGCATATTGTACATACAATATATAGCGGAAATTCCCGTGTTGCGTTTTCATATCACTTGAGTGAATATCGCAGTCAGTTATAGTATATATGTCTTTTTTTGTATCATTACGGGTATAGTCTTTGTTGTATCATTACGGGTATATATATCGCAGTCAGTTATAGTATATATGTCTTTGTTGTATCATTACGGGTATATGTATCACAGTCAATTATAGTATATATGTCTTTTTTTGTATCATTACGGGTATAGTCTTTGTTGTATCATTACGGGTATATATATCGCAGTCAGTTATAGTATATATGTCTTTGTTGTATCATTACGGACATATGTATCACAGTCAATTATAGTATATATGTCTGTGTTGTATCATTACGGGTATATATATATCGCAGTCAATTATAGTATATATGTCTTTCTTGTATCTTTACGGGTATATATATCGCAGTCAATTATAGTATATATGTCTTTGTTGTATCATTACGGGTATATGTATCACAGTCAATTATAGTATATATGTCTTTTTTTGTATCATTACGGGTATAGTCTTTGTTGTATCATTACGGGTATATATATCGCAGTCAGTTATAGTATATATGTCTTTGTTGTATCATTACGGACATATGTATCACAGTCAATTATAGTATATATGTCTGTGTTGTATCATTACGGGTATATATATATCGCAGTCAATTATAGTATATATGTCTTTCTTGTATCTTTACGGGTATATATATCGCAGTCAATTATAGTATATATGTCTTTTTTTGTATCATTACGGGTATAGTCTTTGTTGTATCATTACGGGTATATATATCGCAGTCGGTTATAGTTTACATGTCTTTGTTGTATCATTACGGGTATATATATATCGCAGTCAATTATAGTATATATGTCTTTTTTGTATAATTACGGGTATAGTCTTAATTGTATCATTACGGGTATATATATCGCAGTCGGTTATAGTAAACATGTCTTTGTTGTATCATTACGGGTATATATATATCGCAGTCAATTATAGTATATATGTCTTTGTTGTATCATTACGGGTATATATATCGCAATCAATTATAGTATGTATGTCTTTGTTGTATCATTACGGGTATATGTATCGCAGTCAGTTATAGTATATGTGCCTTTGTTGGATCATTACGGGTATAGTCTTTGTTGTATCATTACGGGTATATGTATCGCAGTCAATTATAGTATGTATGTCTTTGTTGTATCATTACGGTTATATATATATATCGCAGTCAATTATAGTATATATGTCTTTGTTGTATCATTACGGGTATATATATATATCGCAGTCAATTATAGTGTATATGTCTTCGTTGTATCATTATGGGTATATATATCGCAGTCAATTATAGTATATATGTCTTTGTTGTATCATTACGGGTATATATATATATCGCAGTCAATTATAGTATATATGTCTTTGTTGTATCATTACGGGTATATATATATATCGCAGTCAATTATAGTGTATATGTCTTCGTTGTATCATTATGGGTATATATATCGCAGTCAATTATAGTATATATGTCTTTGTTGTATCATTACGGTTATATATATCGCAGTCAATTATAGTGTATATGTCTTTGTTGTATCATTACGGGTATATATATCGCAGTCAATTATAGAGTATATGTCTTTGTTGTATCATTACGGGTATATATATATATCGCAGTCAATTATAGTGTATATGTCTTTGTTGTATCATTACGGGTATATATATATCGCAGTCAATTATTGTATATATGTCTTTGTTGTATCATTACGGGTATATATATCGCAGTCAATTATAGTATATATGTCTTTGTTGTATCATTACGGGTATATATATCGCAGTCAATTATAGAGTATATGTCTTTGTTGTATCATTACGGGTATATATATCGCAGTCAATTATAGTGTATATGTCTTTGTTGTATCATTACGGGTATATATATATATCGCAGTCAATTATAGTGTATATGTCTTTGTTGTATCATTACGGGTATATATATATCGCAGTCAATTATAGTATATATGTCTTTGTTGTATCATTACGGGTATATATATCGCAGTCAATTATAGTATATATGTCTTTCTTGTATCATTACGGGTATATATATATATCGCAGTCAATTATAGTGTATATGTCTTTGTTGTATCATTACGGGTATATATATATCGCAGTCAATTATAGTATATATGTCTTTGTTGTATCATTACGGGTATATATATATATCGCAGTCAATTATAGTATATATGTCTGTGTTGTATCATTACGAGTATATATATATATCGCAGTCAATTATAGTGTATATGTCTTTGTTGTATCATTACGGGTATATGTATCGCAGTCAATTATAGTATGTATGTCTTTGTTGTATCATTACGGGTATATATATATATTGCAGTCAATTATAGTATATATGTCTTTGTTGTATCATTACGGTTATATATATATATCGCAGTCAATTATAGTATATATGTCTTTGTTGTATCATTAGGGGTATATATATATATATATATATCGCAGTCAATTATAGTATATATGTCTTTGTTGTATCATTACGGGTATATATATCGCAGTCAATTATAGTATATGTCTTTGTTGTATCATTACGGGTATATATATCGCAGTCAATTATAGTATATATGTCTTTGTTGTATCATTACGGATATATATATCGCAGTCAATTATAGTATATATGTCTTTGTTGTATCAATACGGGTATATATATCGCAGTCAATTATAGTATATATGTCTTTGTTGTATCATTACGGGTATATGTATCGCAATCCATTATAGTATACATATCTTTGCTGTATCATTACGGGTATATCTATCGCAGTCAATTATAGTATATATGTCTTTGTTGTATCATTACGGGTATATCTATCGCTGTCAGTTATAGTATATATGTCTTTGTTGTATCATTACGGGTATATGTATCGCAGTCAATTATAGTATATATGTATTACGGGTATATGTATCGCAGCCAATTATAGTATACATGTATTTGTTGTTCATTACGGTTATATGTATCGCAGTCAATTAAGTTAGGTATGTCTTTGTTGTATCATTACGGGTATATGTATCGCAGTCAATTAAGTTAGGTATGTCTTTGTTGTATCATTACGGGTGTATGTATCGCAGTCAATTATAGTATATATGTATTACGGGTATATGTATCGCAGCCAATTATAGTATACATGTATTTGTTGTTCATTACGGTTATATGTATCGCAGTCAATTAAGTTAGGTATGTCTTTGTTGTATCATTACGGGTGTATGTATCGTCGTCAATTATTGTATACATGTCTTTGTTGTAACTTTATAGGTATATATATCGCAGTCAATTATAGTATATATGTCTTTGTTTTATCATTACGAATGAATGAATGCATGAATGAATGCATGAATGAATGAATGAATGAATGAATGTCTTTATTTATAGAGGGTGACCCAATTAACCAACACTAATCTCCCTTGTGGCCCTCTGCAAAGTCATATATATACATGTACAATGTAAAACATATATAACGAAACAGTGATATTTCTTTTACATTATTGCGCACACATACATGCAAATACACACACATGCACACACATTTACAACCATGTACACATCATTCTTAATATATATACATAATTATATACATGGTTTGAGGTGATGGTTTGCATAATAAAGTACCACACAGTACACAAAATGTCAATAATTATCGAAAACTGCCAAACATAACAATACTTTTACAATAATTACATTATGATTGTGTTTTCAGCCATTTAACGCAGTTTGATGTAAAGCTTTTTAAAGAAGTACATTCTCTAATATATGAAGGAATGCTATTCCACACAATTGTTCCAGAGTATGACATTCTCCCTTTAAATAGTTCTTTGTTTGGTCTTGGAGTTATATAATTTAATTCGTAAGCAGATCGTAGATTTCTCTGCGAGATAACAGTAGGATGAAACATATCACGAATATATGGCGGGACTGCATGTTTTGATACTCTATACATCAATTTTACCTTTTGGAGAAATATCCTTTGCTCGATATTAAGGGAATTAATGATAACTAGTGCTTCATTTAGTGGGGTATATTGGTCGCCTAAAATAGTACGACATGCTCTTCTCTGCAAACGTAATAACAGTTGTATGTCAGCTTTCTTTGTATTTCCCCATATTATATTACAGTAATCTAGATGAGGTTGAACATATGCCTTATAAAATAATATCCGGTAATTTAAAGGAATATATGATTTTATTCTTGACAGTAGCCAGATGTTGGTTGATATTTTCTTACGAATATACATAATGTGATTATCCCACTTCAAGTGTTCATCTATATGCATTCCCAGAATTTTATCACCTGTTGTAAGTTGCAATTCAATGTTATTATATGTTAATGATAATTTGTTATTAACAATTGAGGTGTAGTAACTAAGAGCACTTTAGTTTTTTCTGTGTTTAAAACCATACCATTATTTAGGCACCAAGCATTGAGGGCATTTAAAGCAGTTTGAAGATTTTGCTCAATTACTGCTTTTGATGTGTTAACATCGTAGATAGTGGTATCATCCGCATACATGCAGTACCATCAAGACATATAGGAAGGTCATTTATGAATAATAAGAATAGACGAGGTCCTAAAATAGAGCCTTGTGATACACCACACGTAATTAACTGTTTATCAGAGAGAACCCCAGTTAGGGAAACATTTTGTTTCCTATATGTTAGATAAGATTTAAACCACTTAACTGTAGTGTCACTACATTTATAGATCTGCAATTTTTTTAAAAGAAGTATATGATCCACTAAGTCAAACGCTTTCCTAAACATTATTACACCACAAATTTACCTTCATTTAATCCGTTTAACCACTTGTCAATCATATGAACTAAAGCAGTATAAAATGATCGGACAGGGAAAGTAGCATTCAAGGGGGACAGTCAACCACAAAACACAGAAACAAACACGCAAACAGACAAACAACGGGTATATGTATCGCAGTCAATTATAGTATGTATGTCTTTGTTGTATCATTACGGGTATATATATATAGCGCAGTCAATTATAGTATGTATGTCTTTGTTGTATCAATACGGGTATATATATCGCAGTCAATTATAGTATGTATGTCTTTGTTGTATCATTACGGGTATACGTATCGCAGTCAATTATAGTATATATGTCTTTGTTGTATCAATACGGATATATATATCGCAGTCAATTATAGTATGTATGTCTTTGTTGTATCATTACGGGTATATGTATCGCAGTCCATTATAGTATACATGTCATTGTTGTATCATTACGGGTATATATATCGCATTCAATTATAGTATATATGTCTTTGTTGTATCAATACGGATATATATATCGCAGTCAATTATAGTATATATGTCTTTGTTGTATAAATACGGATTTATATATCGCAGTCAATTATAGTATATATGTCTTTGTTGTATCATTACGGGTATATGTATCGCAGTCCATTATAGTATACTTGTCATTGTTGTATCGCTCAGTGTGTTTATTATTTACTCCTCGCTCTGTGTGTGATTGCAGGCACGTTTCAAAGCCCCCAAAGTTGTGAAATAAATAGCGATTCAGGGACGAGACAGCTTTATACAACACGTCACAGAGTTCCGCGTCAGCTACAGTTCAGACTGTAAGCAGTTCCAAAACGTTTCCAATTCCGACGGTGAAGCCATGGTAAAATAATTTAGATAATACGTCTAGCATAATCATAGTAATTGTTCAAAGTAAACAGATTCAAAGGTTTTTGGCAGATATAATTGGCACTTTGTGTTTTGCTGTATTACATCTAAATAAAGTTATGGTGCATTTATTAACTGAATGCGTATTAAAATATTCATAAACTCAACGATTTCCTTTTAGGATAGTTCCGAACAGAATTTTTAATCCATTGATATGTATCAAAACAATATATATACACTTCTGGTAATCCATTGATATGTATCAAAACAATATATATACACTTCAGGTAATCCATTGATATGTATCAAAACAATATATATACACTTCTGGTAATCCATTGATATGTATCAAAACAATATATATACACTTCAGGTAATCCATTGATATGTATCAAACAATATATATACACTTCTGGTAATCCATTGATATGTATCAAAACAATATATATACACTTCTGGTAATCCATTGATATGTATCAAAACAATATATATACACTTCAGGTAATCCATTGATATGTATCAAACAATATATATACACTTCTGGTAATCCATTGATATGTATCAAAACAATATATATACACTTCTGGTAATCCATTGATATGTATCAAAACAATATATATACACTTCTGGTAATCCATTGATATGTATCAAAACAATATATATACACTTCTGGTAATCCATTGATATGTATCAAAACAATATATATACACTTCTGGTAATCCATTGATATGTATCAAAACAATATATATACACTTCTGGTAATCCATTGATATGTATCAAAACAATATATATACACTTCTGGTAATCCATTGATATGTATCAAAACAATATATATATACACTTCTGGTAATCCATTGATATGTATCAAAACAATATATATACACTTCTGGTAATCCATTGATATGTATCAAAACAATATTGATACACTTCTGGTAATCCATTGATATGTATCAAAACAATATATATACACTTCTGGTAATCCATTGATATGTATCAAAACAATATATATACACTTCAGGTAATCCATTGATATGTATCAAAACAATATATATACACTTCTGGTAATCCATTATACACTTCTGGTAATCCATTGATATGTATCAAAACAATATATATACACTTCTGGTAATCCATTGATATGTATCAAAACAATATATATACACTTCTGGTAATCCATTGATATGTATCAAAACAATATATATACACTTCTGGTAATCCATTGATTTTTTAAGTGTGTCTACTAAAAACATGAACATAATGTGTATTTATTGATTCCTAGAAGCATCGTTTTTTGTTGTTGTTATTGTTTTGTTGCTGTTGTTGTTGTTGTTGTTATTGTAATAGTTTTATTTTGCAGTTTGTATATTAATTATTAACCTTGCCGATTGCTTGTATTAAGTTATAATTAGGACTTCTTACTGAAAACTGACAATTAGCGATAAAAAAGGTGAGGTTTTTAACGTTTGGCATTAGTTGTATCACTATTGTGGCAAAAAAGGCTAAATCCGACAGTAACAACAATCAAAATTCCATGTTTTTTTCAAAGTTTTACAGCAAACTGCATATGCATTGTATCGATTAGACTGATTACGGATGTGTTTTATAAATATACTAAATTATACAAAAAATTAATATAATCTATTTCAGTTGTTTGCAGGCAATACTGACCAATCACCAATTGTTATACGCACTCTTCCGACACCTGTGATTGCTCTCTGTGTTAGAATCAACCCGACACAGTGGTTTAACCATATCTCATTGCGCTGGGATATCATCGGCTGTTAAGTAGATGGTTATCATCGACACAGTGGCTCTAACTAGATGACAGATAGCGAGATATAGAGATTATTTAACTGGTGGATCGATTACAGGGAAATCCTTCAGGAGATGGTAGACGTGTGGTTTTTTCACGAACGAGCGTATGCGAGTGAGTAAAAAAACAAAAACACGCCTACCATGGAGTGAAGGATTTACCTATAATCGAACTCAGCAGTTAAATAATATATTTATTACATTTTAAAGGGACACACGGCAATACTGATTTTTGAAAAACTCGCGGCGTCCCTTAGTTTCTAGCTCTACTGGCCAAGATTATCCGTCGTCCGTCGTGTGTCGTCTGTCGTCCGTTAACTTTTACCTCGTTAAGACGATAGGGCCTTTAATTTTCATCCGATCTTTACCAAACTTTAATAGACTTTTAATATCAATAAAAGCTCGGACAAGTTCGAACACCAGCCAGATCGGACCCGTAACAGCAGAGTCGTGGACCTTGATTTAGTTGTAAATGCTATATTTTGCCTCATTAAGACGATAGGGCCTTCGTTTTTCATCCGATCTTTACCATACTTTATCAGATTGTTACTATCAATAAAATCTTGGACAAGTTTGAAAATCAACCAAATCGGATTAGTAACAATGGAGTTATGGCCCTTGATTTAGTTAAATAATGCTGTATTTTGCCTCGTTAAGAGGAACGGGCCTTTATTCGGCCGGATTTGAATGAAACTTTGCAGGGATGATCAGTACCAAGCCTAGTTATACATATCGTCACCGTGTTCCGGTTGAATTATTTTGGCGGAGTTATGGCCCTTTAAAGGTTTTAATACACAAACTGTGTCTGGACCAGCTCTCTTGAACCCCCGGCCGGATTTAAACGAAACTTTTTAGGGATGATCAGTTCCAAGTCTAGTTGTGCATATTATCACTTTGTTCCGGTTGAATGATCTTTTGGCAGAGTTATGGCCCTTTAAAGGTTTTAATACACAAACTTTGTCCTGACTAGTTCTCATGAACCGCCATCAGAACCCCTGGCCGGATTTCAACGACACTTTGCAGGGATGATCAGTACCAAGCCCAGTTTTGCATATCATCGTTATGTTCTGATTGACAGATTTTTGGCGGAGTTACGGCCCTTTATATGTGTTTTATACACAAACATTTTCTGGGCTAGTTCTCCTGAACCCCGGACCGGATTTCAACGATGTTTTCAACGAATCCTGACACCAAGACTAGTTCCGTCTATCATTGCCGTGTTCTGGTTGAATGCTTTTTAGCACAGTTATGGCCCTTGTAAGGTTTTAAAACTCAAGCTTTGTCCAGACTTATTCTCCTGATCCCGTGGCGGGATTTTAAAGTCCAAGCCTAGTTGCGCATTTCGTGGCCGTGTTCCAGTATAGTGAATTTTGGCAGAGTTATGGGCCCTTAAAGGTTTTACTGCACTGACTTTGTATAGACTAGTTCTCCTGAATCTCTGACCGGATTTCAACAAATCTTGGCAGGGATGATCAGTAACAAGCCTAGTTGCGTATGTCCGTGCCATGTTCCGGTTGAAGGATTTTTGACAGAGTTATGGCCCCTTATACATAAGCTTTATTTTTAGCCAGTAGAGCGTCCACAGGCCCTTTTTGGGGCTCTTGTTCTACATAACTTGCATTTGTTCAATCATTAATATAAATTATAAGAATAGTATAAAGAAAATTGTTTTTGCATATTACTAACTGTTGATAATATTGCACCAGTAACATATTTAAACCTAGTTAGAATAAGAAGAAAAAATGAAAGGTAAACATTGTACTTAATTATATGCAAGCAGGTTTAAAGTCAAAATGATAATGGATTAATAAATCATACTTGATAAAAACTTCAAGATTGCCGTGTGTCCCTTTAAATCAGTTTAATATGCATGATTTTAATGAAATTATTCGCTTTATCTAACGTTATCGATGGATGTCGTTGACCTCAGCAACACTTTATTGACATCATACCTCAACGTCGCAATTTTGTGTTCGAAGTTAGTTATTAATATTTAGCGATATACTTTCACTGAGAGATCCCAATCTTTCACCGATACAAATGTAGTTAATGTTTTAGTATCTAACCTAGTAGGCCTACCTTACACATACATTGATATTATATTGCCTGAAATAGAGATCGTATCTGTTTGAAGCAATTCCATCAACAACTCCAATTTAGATTAGGGAATGTAATAATATTACTTTCTTGAAGATGAGTATCTGTTTTAGTTAAAAGAAGTTTGTGTACTGCTACCTACTGGCGGCAGTATAAGAAGTGTGTGTACTGCTACTGTTGTGTACTGCTACCTACTGACGGCAGTATTTCAAACTTTGTTTTACAAACAGATGTTGTATCATGTTCAATGTTGTAGACATTTTTAACTCACCTGAGCCTGTTAGCTATCGGGATCACTCTGTCTGTCGTCGTTAACTTTTGCTTCAAACGACTTCTCAGAAACAAATTGGTCCACTTCACATGGATGATCCTTAGTTCAACTTCAATGGCTTTAAAATGTTCTAAAAGTAGATCAAGTCGATGTCCAAGATGGCTGCTGTTACTAAAAAAAATAACACCTGGACTATCAAGTTTGATCAAATGAAGTTTCCCAGGGTAAAAATAGTTCAAAGTTTTTTTATAGAGATTTTGAAAGTTTTTCTTTTTATACAGGAATAAACAGAAAAATATTATTCTCTGAAACCACAAGGCACTTAGCTCTCATATATTACATATAACATTAGCGTATTGTCCTCTACCAAGTTTGTTCAAACGTTGGGATCATTAATCCCATTCTGTTTTAATTTAACGTAGAATATCGCTTAAGCCGGTGATAGAAGGCGTGAGAGGTGTTGCATCGTATAAGTACCTCTCTTGAACAGACTCAATAAAACCGAGTCTGCTACTTTTCTCTTTTGTTTGTGTTTGTTTCTTCTAAGGGATCACCTTTTCAGTATTGATTTACATTCACACTAGCGTTTGTTTAGTGCTGTGTGGCGGCCGTAAAAAGTCGCCTCGACTACACAATCAGTAGTGTTATTATTTACTGGTCTCTTTGGGATCATCAAGCCCGTTCTGTGTTGCTTTAAAGTAGAATATCGCTTAAGCCAGTGCTAGGGGGCGTGAGAGGTGTTGCATCTTATAATTACCTGTCATGAACAGACTCAATAAAACCTAGTCTGCTACTTTTCTCTCTTGTTTGTGTCTGTTGATTCCAAGGGATAACCTTTTCAGTATTTTTTTATATATGGAAAATCTTTATGGTTCAATTTGGCCCCGCCCCTCGGGTCATGTTTTACATAAACTTACATAGGGAAACACTTTAAAAAGCTTCTTCTCTGAAATCACAAAGCACAGAGCTCTCATGTCTTACATGTCGCATCATCCTATGATCCTTTACCAAGTTTGTTGAAATGGTGACCCTGGGGTCAAATCTAGCCCCACCCCGGGGGTTACAGTTTTACATAGACCTATATAGGGAAAAACATTGAAAAATCTGGAACTACAAGAGACAAAGGTTTCATATTTTGCATTTACTATAAGCTTATGGTCCTCTACCAAGTTTGTTCAAAATGGGGTCAACTTTGGCCTCGCCCCGAGGTCGCATGTTTTACAAAGACTTATATAGGGAAACAATTTAAAAATATTCTTCTCTAAAACCACAAGTCACAGAGATCTCATATGCTTCATGTAGCATCAGCTGTACCGAATTTGATCAAATAGTGACACAGGGGTCAATTATGGCCCCGCCCCATGAGTCACAGTTTAACATAGAATTGTATAGGGAAATCGTTTAAAGAATCTTCTCCGAAACTAGAGGTATGCATTTATCATTAGCTTTTGGTTCATCTGCAAAATTTGTTCAAATGGCGACCCTGACGTTGAATTTGGCCTCGTCCCAGGGGTCACATTTTCCATAAAACCGAGTCTGCTATTTCTCTTTCAACTTGTGTGTTTGCTTCCGAATGATCTCCTTTTTTAGTATTCATTAACATTCACACTAGCTTTCGTTTTGCAGTGTGGCGGCTGTGAAACGTCGCCCCATATTACGAACCAACAGAGTTGTTTTTACTGGTCCTTTGGGATGTAGGTGGCTTTGAAGTAGAATATCGCTTAAGCCAGTGCTAGGGGCGTAATAGTTGTTGCTGCTTACATTACCTCTCAATAATAGACTCAATAAAACCGAGTATGCTACTTTATTCTCCTGGTTGTGTTTGTTTCTTCCAAAGGATCTCCCGTGTTAGTATTTATTTATATAGAGAAAGAATTACAAAAATCTTCTCCTCTGAGACCACAAGGTATAAAGCTCTCATTTATTACATGTAGCATAAGCATATGGTCCTTTTCCAATTGTGTTCAATTGACCCTTGGGTAAAATGTGGCCCCGTCCTGGGGTTCATAGATTTATATAAGAGTTATATAGGAAAATCTTTATAAACATCTCTGAAACCACATGAGCCAATATTGAGTCTAATATTGTTCTCTATCCAGTTTGTTCAAATCGTGACCCTACTACAGAGGTCACATGCTTTTGACTTTTATATCTACTTTTGCACAGACCTGTTTAGGGAAAAACCTTAAATGATTTTCTTCTTGAAACCACAGTTACACACTTACTGAACATGAACAGACGGATACAACTATCTAACCAGCAACGGCCCCGTAGTCCGTCCCCGTCCTTGGGGACGTATCCCCTGGGTCATAACTTGGAATCCGTTGAGATCCCCACCCTATAACCATATATACATTTACTGAGCATAAAAAGACGGATTCAGCCATCCAACCAGCATTGGCCTCGGGGTACGTCCCCATCCCTGGGGAAATACCCCTGGGTCATTACTTGAAATTCGTTGAGATTCCTAGCCTATAACCATATATACAATTAATGAACATAAGGATGCAACAATCCAACCAGGTTTGGTCTCGAGATCCGCCCCAACCATGAGGGCATATGCATGGAAACGGTTGAGATCCCCACCCTACAACCATATATACACTTAATGATCCCCACCCTACAACCATATATACACTTACTGATCCCCACCCTACAACCATATATACACTTACTGGTTTGGAATGATTTAAAGCGGGCGCGGGAATTTGCGTCATTCGACTGCATGATCTAATTCTGCAACGAAATTATAAGCTTCTTTGACAATTTTTTCGTCTTTCCAAAGACCAACAGCTTAGCGATCTTGTTTATTTTTTTTAAATTATGAAAGTATGTATTTTTGCAGATTTTCGTTTGATACATAGAGGATCTTAAACGAGTTCCCCCATTTCATATAAGATTTATGAAACGAGTTATGAATAATTTAAAAATAATTCATAACGAGTTTCATAAATCTTATATGGAATGGGAACGAGTTTAAGATCCTTTTTATCACATAACATTGCAATCAAATTAGTAAAAATTAATTCAGATGGACATAGAACCGAAACGACGTCAGACACACTTTAGCGCCAAAACGTCATAAAATATGTGACGTCGTACATGTAACGTCGCGTCTCACACATAACGTTGCGTATTTAAAGGTTGCAGAAAACTAAATACTTTCCCATAGACCTCCTGTTGCACCTGTCAGCTAATATCTCAAGAATTATACACCAGATTTTCTTTAAATTACCTTATTTCATAGATATTTCCATCACAAAGCCTTTGAAAGTGTGAAAAAGACAACTTTTTCAGCTCAACCTCTCTGCACATGTCTGTGTTTACAAACACTATTGAATCCGCACTGAATATTGACATGCAATTTCAATGGATGTTAAATTTTCAAAAACATTAAAAAATATGTTTTTATTTAATTTAATGATCCTAGCTGATGGGGATTATTTTACCTATAGTTTATCTTTCCTGCAAATGCATATTGAATATTTCAAAGTTTTATCTGCTGACCTCTGTGAACTCTGTGAACTTTCACTTCTGTACTGAATCGTACACAACAAAAGGCGGGGCTTCAGTCAGGCTATATTAGCTGTACGCAACCTATAAAGTTCGTGTTTTACCTCTTTACAAAATAGCAGTTTACGCCAACTTTTTAACAAACCAACAACAATGTTTTGTATAACGTGCATTATTTTTATAAGCTGTCACAAATAATAAGTTTATGACTCAGATCTGGGTGAATTTGTAATAAATAAAATAGTTTCAGTTAATAAACTTGAGTAGTGTTACAGGTTTAACTCAACCAATCAAATTCATTCCAGGTTGTATTACACGTGTGTCATACAATAGAATATTAAATGGGTGTTCGACACTGCTAACAAGGGACGTTATGTGATAAATACATAAGACACATATGTTTAAACTGTGTCATGACTAAATAAAGTAGTGAACTGTATAGTACTCGGAATATAGCTTCACATCATTGTTGTATCTTAAGCACATTTGTTGAAACGCGAAAAAAGGTTATAACTGTGTATTACATCGTAAACGTAATTGTTCTTGTTCATTTTGTATTTGTTACACGAGATACTCGTAGCTTTCAGAGACTATTGCTTGAGTTATAATATAACAATGTGACATATATATACCAAGACTATTACTTGAGTAATAATATAACAATGTGACATATATATACCAAGACTATTACTTGAGTAATAATATAACAATGTGACATATATATACCAAGACTATTACTTGAGTAATGATATAACAATGTGACATATATATACCAAGACTATTACTTGAGTAATAATATAACAATGTGACATATATACCAAGACTATTACTTGAGTAATAATATAACAATGTGACATATATATACCAAGACTATTACTTGAGTAATAATATAACAATGTGACATATATATACCAAGACTATTACTAGAGTAATAATATAACAATGTGACATATATATACCAAGACTATTACTTGAGTAATAATATTACAATGTGACATATATACCAAGACTATTACTTGAGTAATAATATAACAATGTGGCATATATATACCAAGACTATTACTTGAGTAATAATATAACAATGTGGCATATAAAAAGTATATACCAAGACGATATCATTTATTAGCTCTCCTTACACCATGATAAATGCTGACACTGGCATGTAATTCATTTTATTGTCACATTCAGACGAAATAGCATAACTGAATAAGGTATACTTGTTGAACTTAGTATGTATGTATATATTATATATGTAATTTTGATGTGTTAAGACCGCACGTCGTCCTTATTGTATATTAGAGAAATGTCATTGCATCTGTTGATGTTAATCCTGACGAGCAGTGACTGTTTGAATTTCCTGTTGTCACGATCAGCAACTATACAAATACGGAGCTGATAATGTGAACGTCAACTCGCGGCAACGACCAAACAATACGGAGCTGATAATGTGAACGTCAACTCGCGGCAACGACCAAACAATACGGAGCTGATAATGTGAACGTCAACTCGCGGCAACGACCAAACAATACGGAGCTGATAACGTGAACGTCAACTCGCGGCAACGACCAAACAATACGGAGCTGATAACGTGAACGTCAACTCGCGGCAACGACCAAACAATACGGAGCTGATAATGTGAACGTCAACTCGCGGCAACGACCAAACAATACGGAGCTGATAATGTGAACGTCAACTCGCGGCAACGACCAAACAATACGGAGCTGATAACGTGAACGTCAACTCGCGGCAACGACCAAACAATACGGAGCTGATAACGTGAACGTCAACTCGCGGCAACGACCAAACAATACGGAGCTGATAATGTGAACGTCAACTCGCGGCAACGACCAAACAATACGGAGCTGATAATGTGAACGTCAACTCGCGGCAACGACCAAACAATACGGAGATGATAATGTGAACGTCAACTCGCGGCAACGACCAAACAATACGGAGCTCATAATGTGAACGTCAACTCGCGGCAACGACCAAACAGTACGGAGCTGATAATGTGAACGTCAACTCGCGGCAACGACCAAACAATACGGAGATGATAATGTGAACGTCAACTCGCGGCAACGACCAAACAATACGGAGATGATAATGTGAACGTCAACTCGCGGCAACGACCAAACAATACGGAGCTGATAACGTGAACGTCAACTCGCGGCAACGACCAAACAATACGGAGCTGATAACGTGAACGTCAACTCGCGGCAACGACCAAACAATACGGAGCTGATAACGTGAACGTCAACTCGCGGCAACGACCAAACAATACGGAGCTGATAATGTGAACGTCAACTCGCGGCAACGACCAAACAATACGGAGCTGATAATGTGAACGTCAACTCGCGGCAACGACCAAACAATACGGAGATGATAATGTGAACGTCAACTCGCGGCAACGACCAAACAATACGGAGCTGATAATGTGAACGTCAACTCGCGGCAACGACCAAACAGTACGGAGCTGATAATGTGAACGTCAACTCGCGGCAACGACCAAACAATACGGAGATGATAATGTGAACGTCAACTCGCGGCAACGACCAAACAATACGGAGATGATAATGTGAACGTCAACTCGCGGCAACGACCAATCAATCAAAACGAAAACTTAAAGATCCTTAGAACTTTCATGAAGCAGATAACTTTAGTGTCTCAAACATGCAACTAATAAATAGTTAAGAAATGTATGTATATAAACAATAAGTACTATATGTATTGTTCTTAATGGCATACTGACACAGGTAGATAGTTTAAGTCACATCCTTGCAACTGTTTACTTTTATTACTCTTTAGGCTTAGTAGTCGAATAAATAGTCACTCTGCTATTAAATCACTTTATTAGAACTACGTCGTTGTTTCTGCTTTTTTAGAATCCCATCTAAATTAACATAACTGGCGATATTTAAATAACAAACTATCTCTTCGAGCTACAAGCTTTACATTGAGTGGGATACATACTTTCTTAAAGCTACAGAGCGTCTATGTCAATCGATTTCTTCTTTGTAGGCGTGTCTTTATTTGTAACTTCATGTTCACCAGCTCATGTCGAAATCGTGTATTTAAGCGAGCAAATATAGTGCAGGAAATCCTTTACTGTATATACATCGACCAATGCACTTCGTACCTATTCACAGGTAACAGTATTTTTTAGAGAAAAAAGTACGACCTTCTGAGATTAAATTGGGACTGTGTAGCTTTAAACATATCGCGTGATCCAACTGCGTTATGAATTACGTCACTTTTTTCAACGTATTCCTTTTTCAACACTCCTATAACGTACACTCTCACTCGTATAACGTACATTTTCACTCCTATAAAGTACACTCTCACTCCTATAACGTACACTCTTACTCCTATAACGTACACTCTCACTCGTATAACGTACACTCTCACTCGTATAACGAAGACGTTCATTCATATAACGTAGACGTCTACTCCTATAACGTACACTCTCACTCGTATAATGAAGACGTTCATTCATATAACGTAGACGTCTACTCCTATAACGTACACTCTCACTCGTATAACGAAGACGTTCATTCATATAACGTAGACGTCTACTCCTATAACGTTCACTCTCACTCGTATAACGAAGACGTTCATTCATATAACGTAGACGTCTACTTCTATAACGTAGCGTTCATTCGTATAAAGCAGACGCTCACTCGTATAACGGAGACGTTCACTCCTATAACGTAGACGTCCACTCGTATAACGTTTCTGTTCACTCGTATAACGTTTACGTTCTCTCATATAACGGAGACGTTCATTCGTATAACGCAGACGTTGACTTGTATAACGGAGACGTACAATCGTATAACGTAGTTTTACTCTCGTATAACGTAGATGTCCGCTCGTATAACGTAGATGATCACTAGTATAACTTAGACGTCCACTTGTATAGTGTAGATTTTCACTCGTATAATGAAGACGTTCACTCGTATAACGTAGACACCCACTCATATAACGCAGACGTTAACTCATATAACGTAGACGTTCATTCATATAACGTAGCCGTTCACTCGTATAACGTAGCTCGTATAACTTAGACTTACACTCATATAACGTAGACGTCCACTCATATAACGCAGACGTTCACTAATATAACGTAGACGTTCATTCATATATCGTAGACGTTCACTCGTGTAACGTAGACGTTCACTTGAATAGCGGAGACGTACACGCATATAACGTAGATTACACTCGTATAACGTAGAAGTTCACTCATATAACGTAGACGTCCACTCGTATAGTGTAGATGTTCATGCATATAACGTAGACGTTCTCATATAACGTAGACGTTCTTTCACATAACGTAAACGTTCGCTCGTATAACGTAAACGTTCACTCATATAACGTAGACTCACTCCTATAACGTAGACGTTCACTCATATAACGTAGACGTTTACTCGTATAACGTACACGTTCACTCGTATAACGAAGACGTTCATTCATATAACGTAGACGTCCTCTTCTATAACGTAGACGTTCACTCGTATAAAGTAGATGCTCGCTCGATTAGCGGAGACGTTCACTCGTATAACGTAGACGTCCACTCGTATAACGTTGCTGTTCACTCGTATAACGTAGACGTTCACTCATATAACGGAGACGTTCATTCGTATAACGTAGACGTTCACTTGTATAACGGAGACGTTCACTCGTATAACGTAGTTTTATTCTCGTATAACGTAGACGTTCACTCGTATAACGTAGACGTTCATTAGTATAGCGTAGACGTCCACTCGTATAGTGTAGATGTTCACTCGTATAAAGAAGACGTTCTCTCGTATAGACGTTCACTCATATAACGGAGAAATTAATTCGTATAGACGTTCACTCATATAACGCAGACGTTCATTCGTATAAAGTACACGTTCATTCATATAGCGTAGACGTCTATTCATATAACATAGACGTTCACTTGTATGACGTAGCCGTTCACTAGTATAAGGTAGCTCGTATAACTTAGGCATCCACTTATATAACGTAGACGTCCACTCATATAACGCAGACGTTCACTCATATAACGTAGACGTTCATTTATATATCGTAGAGGTTCACATGTATAAAGTAGATGTTCACTCGTATAACGTAGACGTGGATTCATATAACGTAGACGGTCACTTGTATAGCGGAGACATACACGTATATAACGAAGAATTACACTCGTATAACGTAGAAGTTCACTCATATAACGTAGACGTCCACTTGTATAGTGTAGATGTTCATTCATATAACGTAGACGTGCATACATATAACGTAGACGTTCACTCGTATAACGAAGACGTGCACTCGTATAACGTACATGTTCATTCGTATAACGTAGACGTGCATTCATATAACGTAGACGTCCACTCATATACCGTAGACATTCACTCGTATAACGTAGACGTTCACTTGTATAGCGGAAATCTAAACGCATATAACGTAGAATTACACTCGATAACGTAGAAGTTCACTCATATAACATAGACGTCCACTCGTATAGTGTAAATGTTCATTTATATAACGTAGATGTAAATGTTCATTTATATAACGTAGAAGTTTATTCGTATAACGTAGACGTTCACTCATATAACGTAGACGTTCATTCATATAACGTAGACGTTCACTCATATAACGTAGACTTTCAGTCATAGACGTTCACTCGTATAACGAAGACGTACATTCATATAACGCAGACGTCCTCTCCTATAACGAAGACGTTCACTCGTATAAAGTAGACATTCGCTCGTATAGCGGAGACGTTCACTTTTATAACGTAGACTTCCACTCGTATAATGTTGCTGTTCACTCGTATAACGTAGACGTTCACTCATATAACGGAGACGTTCATTCGTA
>JAWPHD010015341.1:0-55852 GCA_037043455.1 Cyrtodaria siliqua | reverse complement strand
TATTTAAGGTACCGTATGAGGCTAAAATCTGAAAATGTATCGGTACTGACATTTTGACATGACGCGACTCTAGGAGGAGTCTTACTTTGTATCGAAAGCCTGAGAATCTGTAAATTTGGTACGCGATGATGGGTTTTACAATCTGAAACTGAAATATACAGAAATTTGTGAATTTAGCATTTATTTAGTTTTTTGTTAAACATGGTGTAAATCCCACCCATTTTTCTTCATTAATTCAGATGAAATCACTATGCAATGGCATACAATTGTAATTTAACACATTAATTTGGTATTTTATTAGAGATAATGGTCTTGGCTGTTGCCCAAGACTTGAATGTATTAGTGGCCTTTAAAACTGCTACAGGCATATGGGGTAGGCTTAGCTTTTGAGTCATTACTTCAATTTTGTCTCTTTTTTCTGGCATTTTACAGCCCAACTGTATATTTTATTGGACATTGTGCATGTAAATGTGCTCCAAAGCAGCCTTATGGTCTATTGTGTGCCTCAAAAGTGTTGGAATTTAACAGAATGTCTGTTTCTCCATGAAAAATGAAGAAATTTCATGCATGAGTGATTTTGATATCTATACCTCACATTATGTGTATATTTTAGTTTGGTATATAGAAGGCAATGTTTGAAAACTTTACTTGATGGAAATATACCAAACGTTTAATTTATTTTGGCATTTTTTCTAGTTTTGTATAACGCGTCTTAAAATCCTTGATTTCTATTAGCCGAATGGGTCTTTGCATGCAGGAATTGAACCGAAAAGATAATAGGTCCTTGCCAAAGCATCTGATTTTCCATTCGGTAAACCTTATTGGTCAGTTAGATGTATTCGATAACTATTTTTGACAAATGTCGCGACTCTTTTAGGTGTCAGACCAGTCAGGAAATACTTCCGGGTCGTAGGGTGCTGAAATAGTTCCTTGAAAGAATCCAAAGTTTGTAGTTTGCATGTGTTTTTCCCAAGATTAGTTTCTATTTCATTGTTAAATCTAACCTGAGGTTAAAGTAGTATGTCTGTTGTCATGAATAGTAAGTATTTTACTGTGTTTGTCAGGTTTATTTCTTTGGAGAGTATGAGCACAGAGGTTAGGTAGAGATGTGGTTTTGACAGATGTTTATTTCAAAATACGCATAGTGTGAATGAATGACGCGAAATGTTGAAAAACTGAATCGGTGTTTTATTCCAGATATGGGACCGTTTGCTAGCCAAATGTGTTTAATACACAGAATAAAAGTGTATTTAAGCGAACGAATGTTGTGGAACTTGTGACTGATCTCCAAATATAGCCTATATTGCATTGTGTTCAATGGGCTGATTTTGACCGGTCTGACACCTAGATGGACAAAATGCATTTTTCTTATTAATGGCCAAATCCAGTTGATTTTTTCTGTGGAAGCTTGCAGCTGAGTGAGAAAAAAAAAGTTAATGTTAAATTTTTGAATTTTACAACAGAACTTGTTTTTTTGCAATTGAAATGGATTGTGTGTGTTTTAGGGTGGAATTTGGGGGTCCTAGTGATTTGGAGTGGCCCTAAAGCACTTTAAGTAGGCTCTCAAGTGCCTTTAAGTGAATTAGTGGCAAAATGTAATAGATCTGTCACAATTCCTACAACAAATGGCAATTTTATTATTTTAAGGTACCGTATGAGGCTAAAATCTGAAAATGTATCGGTACTGACATTTTGACATGACGCGACTCTAGGAGGAGTCTTACTTTGTATCGAAAGCCTGAGAATCTGTAAATTTTGTACGCGATGATGGGTTTTACAATCTGAAACTGAAATATACAGAAATTTGTGGAATTTAGCATTTATTTTAGTTTTTTGTTAAACATGGTGTAAATCCCACCCATTTTTCTTCATTAATTCAGATGAAATCACTATGCAATGGCATACAATTGTAATTTAACACATTAATTTGGTATTTTATTAGAGATAATGGTATAATCCACTGAAATATATACTATTCTGGTGTGTGATTCAGTTTGTCTTGCTGTTGCCCAAGACTTGAATGTATTAGTGGCCTTTAAAACTGCTACAGGCATATGGGGTAGGCTTAGCTTTTGAGTCATTACTTCAATTTTGTCTCTTTTTTCTGGCATTTTACAGCCCAACTGTATATTTTATTGGACATTGTGCATGTAAATGTGCTCCAAAGCAGCCTTATGGTCTATTGTGTGCCTCAAAAGTGTTGGAATTTAACAGAATGTCTGTTTCTCCATGAAAAATGAAGAAATTTCATGCATGAGTGATTTTGATATCTATACCTCACATTATGTGTATATTTTAGTTTGGTATATAGAAGGCAATGTTTGAAAACTTTACTTGATGGAAATATACCAAACGGTTAATTTATTTTGGCATTTTTTCTAGTTTTGTATAACGCGTCTTAAAATCCTTGATTTCTATTAGCCGAATGGGTCTTTGCATGCAGGAATTGAACCGAAAAGATAATAGGTCCTTGCCAAAGCATCTGATTTTCCATTCGGTAAACCTTATTGGTCAGTTAGATGTATTCGATAACTATTTTTGACAAATGTCGCGACTCTTTTAGGTGTCAGACCAGTCAGGAAATACTTCCGGGTCGTAGGGTGCTGAAATAGTTCCTTGAAAGAATCCAAAGTTTGTAGTTTGCATGTGTTTTTCCCAAGATTAGTTTCTATTTCATTGTTAAATCTAACCTGAGGTTAAAGTAGTATGTCTGTTGTCATGAATAGTAAGTATTTTACTGTGTTTGTCAGGTTTATTTCTTTGGAGAGTATGAGCACAGAGGTTAGGTAGAGATGTGGTTTTGACAGATGTTTATTTCAAAATACGCATAGTGTGAATGAATGACGCGAAATGTTGAAAAACTGAATCGGTGTTTTATTCCAGATATGGGACCGTTTGCTAGCCAAATGTGTTTAATACACAGAATAAAAGTGTATTTAAGCGAACGAATGTTGTGGAACTTGTGACTGATCTCCAAATATAGCCTATATTGCATTGTGTTCAATGGGCTGATTTTGACCGGTCTGACACCGTAAACAAAATTGACATGGGGATCCAGGGGGTAAAATGAACTTTTGTGGATTGTGGGACGATTTGTCAACCGATTTAGATGGCGTGGAGAAAGCATCAAAAACCCACAATTCTATTGTTGTAAGTTTTAATATGAAATTTCCCGTAACGAAAAAAAATAATTTCGATTGAAAATCGTTCTCTGGACCTGGTGAAAAGCACAGTAGTGTGTTTGATTCGTTATAATTTGACCAAAATAATTGGTATCTCAATAGTAATAATATCAGTGATACATTTCTATGTAAAGAAATAAAGAAGGGAGGTGAAATAAGTTAATAAATAAAGAAAATGTCAGAGAAACAAACAACGCCTCTTACCCCAGAACGCCGCACGCCCAGATCTAACGCTGCACGTCACGTCGCAGTTTGACGTCAACCATTTTTACGTCATATTTGACGTCGACCGTCGACGTCAGCACCTGACGTCGTATCGTACAAACGTTATTTATATCAATTAGCGTTTACTAAATTGCTAATTGAATTAGTGATCGTATAGTGGATTTTAATAATGGTTTGTATAAGCATTGATAATTATTGGTCAAGACCAAGTATCAATACTCGTAATACCAAGCAGTCATAATAATTCATATCTATAAATCTATTGGAAATGCTAAGTAATTCAAGGAATAATTTGGAACTCTATTACACTATATTTAAATTTACTATGATATTGATAAGTTTACATTGACAATCTTCATCCACCATACGATTTTAAACGGTTTATTCCTGAAACACCCACTTTCTAATTTTCATATTCCTGAAACCCCCACTTTTTAAATTTTCAATTTCCTGAAACACCCACTTTTAATTTATGTAACCCATGGTTACGGACTATAGTCTGTTTTACCTATAGGACCATAAATTAATATTGATATTAAATAATCATAATTGCCAATTAATTTTTATTATTATTATTATATCAAAGTATAACAGTTTATATCAATTAATTAAGATTAATTAAGATTAATTAGGTTTCTTTGATCTTTTTTTAAAATATATTAGTTATAGTTTAAAACTGATAATTGATACATTGAAAAAGACAAGATTAACAGTTTGCAAGCAGTTTTCTTAATTAAAACTGATAATTGATACACGATGATGATGTTATTAAAGAAATAAGATTAACAGTTTGCAATCAATAGTGTTAATTTATTGGTATTTAAGTTTACTGTTTATCTTTTTGAATACTTTGATGTTTCATATAAATTCAACTGAGCAATATCTAAACAAAGAAATATTTATTTGAGTATATTAAAGGCGATAATTAATGTATTAAAAACAAGATACAAGACCATTAATTTTTATATAAATTGATACTGATATAATTTAGTTTCATTTGTGTACACGATTATCCTAGATACATGTAACATAATGGCTAATGCACAAGTACAAATACGATTTGTTAATAATCAGAAAGGTGGTGAAAGTCTTTTGATACGTGTGTATATATTTGTGACAATAGAAAATATTAAAAAAACTTTCTAATTTTCATATTCCTGAAACCCTGAAAAAAAAGAAGAAAACTATAATTAATTTATTAATGTTCAATTATAATATTGCCTGTTTTAATGTAAAAAAAGAAGATTTTTATAAGTTAACATTATAATATTATAATATTAAATAAAATCCATTATTAATGTTCAATTATAATATTGCCTGTTTTAATGTAAAAAAAGAAGATTTTTATAAGTTAACATTATAATATTAAATAAAATCCATTAAATTATCCAAAAAAAGATGATATAAATGTATAAAAAAACTTGTGTTGTTTTATTAAATCATCCTAAGAAACAGACTATAGCTATAATTTGACCGAAGGAAGGTGTTAATTGGAAAAAGCAAAATTCCTGAAACAAAACACCCACTTTTTTTTGTGGGTGTTTCAAGTGAAAAGTGGGGATTTCAGGAAGACACCTTTTAAACATACTGTGATGTTGTTTTCTATCTAGTGACTGCAATGAACCTCTGAAATAAATTCACATAAACTCGCGGCATTTAGATAACATTTAGATCTACAGTATGTGCCACACAATGTATTCTAAAATAATAAAAGTTCTACCTTTAAAGTTATTTTATTCACTGAGAAATATAAGTACATGTCATTTGTGTGTAGTTTCTTTTACCAGCACAAAGGTTAACAGAAAACATGACAAAGACAAACAACGTCACTTGATCTAGTTATGACGATTTTATGTTGCGTCACGAGTTGACGTAATTCAATTTAAATCGATGGCGGATTCAAGAGTGGGGATGGGGCGCACCATTACATGTTTGCTATATCTATGAATAAATGAATATACTGTGGTAGACAAAAACACCAAACCATCCTATGGGGGATCTAGAGCGGAGATTGTAGAGCTACTGTACTTACGGACGACATCTGAAGGAATAGATTATGTTGTATTTACTGAGAGGGCAACCAAGACGAGGAACGGAGCTGAGAGTGAACATTTAATTACATGTATTTAAAATCCTGATGGATTATTAAATGTGAATCGGAACAGAATACACTCTAAATATATATTTACAAAATTAACATTTGAAATGCTGCTGTTAGATCTAATAATTCAACAAAACATATATTGTGACATTTATGTTATAGTCTAGATTGAATTAGGCATCTTCCTATAACCTACAAGGGAAAAAAACCGTGTAGAAAATATTTCATTAAAATATATTCCTATTGTCTTTTTGTTTCATCGTAGAATGTATGTAATTAAAAACTCACTAAACGGCAATGGTGTGCCGAAACTGGAAATTGGCGCCCCTAATGTGATATTTGCACTCGTGCTAAAGCCCTCGTGCCAATATCTTACTACTGTGCATTTCAGGGTACCTATGCGTCGAATATGAACCGAGATTTTTGTTTATTCCTTTCTATATGTTTTCATACCTGATATGATTGAATAGAATGAAAACGGACGCTCCTGAATCTGTTTTCAATCTTCGAGTAGCCATCCTCTAAGCTTCGCAAAGCCAAAAAATCATTTTGAACACCCATGTTTACATGTAATTTTATTGACAACCGAAAACCAAAATGGCGACAGCGGAACATTCCATTTTTCTAGGGTAGGGTGACTTAAAAAATCAGTTGACCAACAGTGGTGTAAATAATAAAATATAAATGAAGTATACTATTTACCTAGCCTCTATTTTCTAGATATAATGGTTTTCATTCCAAAATAAAGGATAAGTATGATCGATTGCCGGAGGTGCTAAACATTGAACAATAACTTCACCCTGCATAACCTACGTTTTACTTGGTACATCCGAACCCTAGAAACAGACATGCGCAGACGACAATTTCTAAAAATAAGGCCGCCATGTTGTTTTAATTTTTACAATATAAACAATGGGGTCAAAATGAGTTTTAGGCTTTGTGAAGCATACCGGATGGCTATGGCAAGATTGTAAACAGATCCAGGAGCGTCTATTTTCATTCTATCTAACCATATCAGGTATGAAAACATATAGTAAGTAATAAAAAAAATCGATTCATATTTGACGCACATGCACCCTGAAATGCACAGTAGGTGCGAAACTGGATATTGGCGCACCTAGTGAGATATTGGCACTCGGGCTTTACGAAACTGGATATTGGCGCACCTAGTGAGATATCCAGTTTGGTAAAGCCCTCGTGCCAATATCTCACTAGGTGCGCCTCTAGGTGCGCCAATATCCAGTTTGGGCAAACCATTGCCGTTTAATAATTAGACGGCCGTGGTGTGCCTTTTGTCGATAATGGCACACCTAGTGCCTTAATGGCCCGAGGGCCATGCACTAGGTGTGCCTTTTTATTACATACCTTACTATAAATGGATAAGAAGAACAAGAACGTTAACAACACGGTACGATTTTAGCATATAAGTAGTCTTAAGGTGAAAACAATTGTTTTGCAAATAAATGAATTACGTATGTTTAATTAATAAACTGATTTAAAATCAGTGTTCTGCCCTGCCTGTTTTTAAAAAACCACGTCTGTCACTAGATCTATAATGATTTATTTCGACGTTTCAACGGAACTGGGCTGTGAAAACTGCAGTCGAGATTTCAACGTCCGCTCCTGCGCTCGATAGCTCTCCCCTATGACGTTTTTGGTGCTTGAGGAATCACACCACTATTATCTCCCTTGAATTCCCGTGCCCTACAGATGAAGGAGGTATCTTTCATCATTCATCTCTAATGCCTTGCAATTTAGAGCTTCAGAATGGGAATTTTCATCATTCATCTCTAAGCCATTGCGCTTTAGAGCTGTAGAACGGGTATCTTACATCCTTCACCTCTAAGCATTGTGTGTGTATCTGTGAACGTTTGAGACATGTTAGGTTATTCAGGAATACCGTCTGTGTATGTATAGTTACTTCAAGTTATCTTCATATGGCAGGAATTAGCTGAAATTTTACTTGATACCATGTTTAACTAAAAATTAACTATATTTTCAAAACCAATACAGGTATAAGCATTATTTTAGCTTTATTTTACAGCTATTGGCTTGTAAAACAAACACACATATCAATGAAGACAGACTACTTTGAAAAAAATGTCAAAATTAAAGCGAGAGACTGATACTTTTCCTGGAAAATCAAAATTTTGACGGGTAACCCTTAGTTTGATTTTATTGTTTTCAGCATTTTTCTCAATAATTATTTCTTAAAGATCATTTTTATGCTATATTCAGATGTAGAGATGCCTTTTCATGTATATTTGAAAAAGTTTCAGACATAGCTTAGCGCAAATGACCAGGAAAATGCAAAATCCTTATCACTACTGTAGATTTTCAAAACATTAAAGGTACTCGGCCAGAATTTCGACCAATACCCTAGGTCACTAAAACTTGAATAATTTAAAAACCAATAAACTTGGAATCAAAATTTTAGCACTTTTCAGCATGTAATTGATTTATATACATTTTCAATTATTATTGAGGTGATCATTAGAAAAAAAAATCACCTTAAGGACTCACGCCTCTATTATCTCCCTTGAATACTCGTGCCCTACAGATGAAGGAGGTAGTTAAAAAAAAAAAAAGTTCGCTTTTCTACATTTCACAGGATACGTTGATTTATCTTTACCAGGTTCTAAATCTACAGCATTTTAGGAAGAGATCACAGAACAATGCATGTTGATATAAGAATTCTAGCTAATTCTGCCTCATTTTACACATCATTGGTCTAATCACCACGGGGTTGTATTTTTGTCTAAATTTTGATAGGTGTCACGCAAATATGAAATTAAAAAAAGTTCAATCTGGTAGATATTTGTTAAATGTGTTTTAAATTGCAGATATTTGATCAATGAAGAATTTAAGCATAAATACATGTTGCAAAATCTGTTTATCTCTATGCCACGAACAAAAACATTACTATGGGACCCTGTGGAAAATTAATTGTGGTGTGAGACGTTGATGACGTTGAAGTCATGTTGCTTGATGACGTCGACGTCATCGCGTGCGGACAGTCTGTTGCTACTGTGCCGATTTTCCATAATCCATAATGGCACAGTGTGCCGATTATGGATTTCGAAAAAGGACTGATAATCATTGTTTTTCTACTGAAATGTGTTACTGTTTATAGTAAGGTATGTATTAACTTCTTAATACTAACTCCGAACACAAAAATAACTAACTGTGACGTTGAGTAATGACGTCAATAAAGTGGTGATGACGTCGACGTCATCCGCCGATAACGTTCAATAAAGCGAATAATTTCGGTTAAAATCATGCACAAACTGATTTAAAATGTAATAAACAGATTATTTAACTGCTGTGTTCGATTATAGAGAAAATTTCACTCGATGGTAGGCGTGTTTTTTTCCCCACTCACTCGCATACGCTCGTTTGTGAAAAGAACAACACGTCTACCACTTCGTGAAGTATTTCCCTATAATCGATCCCATTAGTTAAATAATCTCTAATTTATTCGTATTTGGAATGACTTTTTAAAAAATCAAGATTGCCGTGTGTCCCTTTAAAATCAATGCCAATAGTAAACTAAATATAGATATGATATAAATAGAAACAATTAGTTATTTAAAAATAGATACGGAAAACCATTTGTTATTATGGCTCCCCCACACAAAGTGGTAGGGGAGCCATGTTGATTTTGTGCTTTCTGTCTGTCTGTAGGTCTGTCTGTCTGTGTCACAAACGATGTCCGATCAATAACTAGAGAATGGTCGGACCTAGGGTCCTCAAACTTGGAAGGATGGTTGGTCATGACAAGTATATGACCCCTATTGATTTTGGGGTCACTAGGTCAAAGGTCAAGGTCGGGTGACATTGACTATCAAAACAATGTCCGATCAATAACTAGAGAATGGTTGGACCTAGGGTCCTCAAACTTGGAAAGATGGTTGGTCATGACCAGTAGATGACTCCTGTTGATTTTGGGGTCACTAGGTCAAATGTCAAGGTCGCGATGACATTGACTATCAAAACGATGTCCGATCAATAACTAGACAATGGTTAAACCTAGGGTCCTCAAACTTGGAAAGATAGTTGGTCATGACCAGTAGATGAATCCTATTGATTTTGGAGTCTCTAGGTCAAAGGTCAAGGTCGCGGTGACCTTCACTATCAAAGATATGTCCGATCAATAACTAGACAATGGTTGGACCTAGGGTCCTCAACCTTGGAAGGATGGTTGGTCATGACCAGTAGATGATCCCTTTTGATTTTGGGATTACTAGGTCAGAGGTCAAGGTCGCGGTGACCGTGACTATCAAAACGATGTCCAATCAATAACTAGACAATGGTTGGACCTAGGGTCCTCAAACTTGGAAGGATGGTTGGTCATGACCAGTAGATGACACTATTGATTTTGAGGTCACTAGGTCAAAGGTCAAGGTCGCGCTGACCTTGACTATCAAAACGATCCTCGATCAATAACTAGACAATGTCCGATCAATTACTAGAGAATGGTTGGACCTAGGGTCCTCAAACTTGGAAGGATGGTTGGTCATGACCAGTAGATATTAGCCCAAACAAAATAATATGTGTGGTTCAGGTAAAACTGGCAAAAAAAATAGGGTAGGTAGGTAGGCTTATTTTTTTATTTTATTTTTTCTCAGTAATGAATTCAATTCTGATAATGCATTTAATGATACAGATAGTAGATACAGTCACAGGGATATTAAATATCAAAGCGATCTCAGATCAATAGAGAACAGTTGGACCTAGAGTCGTCAATTATGTCTGTTCGGGCGAGTGAGGGAGCCATACGTTTTTGTCCTATGGACAATAGCAATTTCTAGTTTACAAATAGATGTGTTGGAAAACCAAAGACTACATCATGACAATACGAAATAAGTATTGATCATTAATTGAACTGATAAAAATGAACTAAATTGTGAGAACATAAATTGTGAAAAAAACAAAGTAACCCATCTGTTGACCATGTCTCCGCGTTTAATACAAAACACCACTTCGGTCCGGATGGACAATAACAATTTCTAGTTTACAAATAGATGTGTTGGAAAACCAAAGACACATCATGACAATACGAAATAAGTATTGATCATTAATTGTAATGATAAAAATGAACTAAATTGTGAGAACGTAAATTGTAAAAAAAATAAAGTAACCCATCTGTTGACCATGTCTCCGCGTTTAATACAAAACACCACTTCGGTCCGGACCGAAACCGAAGCGGTCGGTCAGATTGGCCCGATATGATAAATCGGTTTGTCACGCAAGCTGCAAGGGATCATCGCTTATCATGTACATCATTTTATTTAACTTTACTAAAACGAAAAAGAAACGCAACTCGGGAGTGTTCGCTATATATTAAATGTTGTATGTGTCACTTAAATAATGACCATCAGTGCTATATGCAACCGGTAGACATTGACGATCAAAGTGATTCCGTACGTAAATAATGACCATCATGTGTGTGAAGTTGGCTCTGCGTTCTACTTTCTCCGTTCTACATTCAAACTTAGTTCTCTGTTCTACGTTCAACTGCAGTTCTCCGTTCTACATTCGACTCCAGTTCTCCTTTCTACATTCAACTTGGGTTCTCCGTTCTACATTCGAACCCAGTTCTCCATTTTACATTCGATTTCTCCGTTCTACATTCGACTCCAGTTCTCCGTTCTACATTCAACTTCAGTTCTCCGTTCTACATTCGAACCCAGTTCTCCGTTCTACATTCGACTTGAGTTCTCCGTTCTACATTCGACACCAGTTCTCCGTTCTACATTCAACTTGAGTTCTCCGTTCTACATTCAACCTGAATTATACGTTCTACATTCAACTGCAGTTCTCCTTTCTACATTCAACTGCAGTTCTCCGTTATACATTCGACTCCAGTTCTCCGTTCTACATTCGAACCTAGTTCTCCGTTCTACATTCGACTTCAGTTCTCCGTTCTACATTCAACTGCAGTTCTCCGTTCTACATTCCACTGAAGTTCTCCGTTCTACATTCAACTTGAGTTCTCCGTTCTACATTCGACTCCAGTTCTCCGTTTTACACTCGACTCCAGTTCTCCGTTCTACATTCGACTCTAGTTCTCCGTTCTACATTCGAACCCAGTTCTCCGTTCTACATTCGACTCTAGTTCTCCGTTCTACATTCGACACCAGTTCTCCGTTCTACATTCAACTTGAGTTCTCCGTTCTACATTCGACTTGAGTTCTCCATTCTACATTCGAACCTTGTTCTCCGTTCTACATTCGACTCCAGTTCTCCGTTCTACATTCGAACCCAGTTCTCCGTTCTACATTCGACTCTAGTTCTCCATTCTACACACATTTGTTTAAACATTGAGCTGTATTCTATAATGATCTGTTGTTCCGCGGACCTTAACCTTACATTGTCTTTTTCAATAGACAGTCTTGTATAAATCGATAAAACTGGTGATATTATTTGAATGTTTCAACTTTAAAATTATGCAGAGGCTGCTTACGTTTTGTGAACTACGTTACCGTACGTATGTTCTCTGAACATCGAGTTTTGTGAACTACGTTACCGTACGTATGTTCTCTGAACAACGTTCTTCTTTTTTTTATGAATGTTTAATGCGGTAAATAATTCATTTTTATTTCATTGTTATTGTTATAGCTCAATGTTTAAACAAAAGTTAAACCGATTCCAAATAGTTATTATTTGGTATGTACTATTTTGACCATAATGATGAAAAAGAGTAAAATTGTAATAATAATACGTGCAAACATGATTTGGAGATATCCTGATCGAAAACAAAATTAATATTTTCATGAAGAAAATGTACGAAATAATTCACCATTTGAAGACTTTTAAAATATTTTGGTGACTATATTGTAACACTATGAACTGCGTTACCTACTATTGTTTGGTTTCAACAGTACGTATAACGTACTCCCTGGTTTCAATAAAGTATTGTTGTGTGACTAGTTTGTATTTTGTTTCCATGTTCAGTCATTTTGTTTGCCAGATGGTATTTTGCTTAAAGGAGATCTTGCTTTTGGAGAAATTATTTTTTACCACAGTTAAAAATAAAAACTTTCAAATAGCACTTTTATAGAAAACAGAAACATTTAAAAAAAATTGAAGGAGGTATATTTTTTTTTTTTATATAATTTTGAAAAAAATAATACAACTGTCTGTGTGCCATCACTTTTATTAAATGAGTTTGTTATTTTGTTCAATGAATAGCTTAAATAAGCATATGTTTTCATTGTTTCTAATTCTCCAAAATATAGTAGATTCACTATAAAATGCCAGAAAGTAACGCAATTCACATTCATATTTAGGTGTGTCTTTTCTAACAGGAAATATAGCAACAATACATATATTGTTGATTTCTTTTATTGATTAAACTGTATGATGTATAGGTCCATCTCACTGAAAATAGAACAAAAACATAATTTTTAAACCAAAAAAATAAATGACAGAAATCAAATGTTATATTATTGTGTCAAATTTCAATTATTGAATGTGTAATGATAATATACAATTATGGACTTTTCAGCTGTTATACATGATGTGATATGCACCAAAAAAATCATTATTGACCGAGGCGATAGCCGAGGTCAATAATGATTTTTTGGTACATATCAACATCATGTATAACAGCTGAAAAGTCCATAACTGTTTTATTATATAACCCTCAATTACAATTATATAAAACAGGTCAATATCAAAAAAACAATTATATAAAAGAGGTCAATATCAAAAAAACAGGTCAATATAAAAAAAACAGGTCAATATCGCTAGATATTTTTTCTAAAAAATTACTTATTAGCCAATGAAAACGCGTCTATTTATAGGTTATATAATAACACTATATATATACCCCACCGGCGCATAAACATTACCACCTGGCCCCCATAGTATTCTATTAAGAGAGCTGACATACTGTGTTCGAGGACCAGTTCCGGCCGAGGCACGACTTTTTCACCACCTGTTAAGCATGTTATTTTCCTGTTCTGTAATATAACTGATTTATGAATTAAAATAAAATCTTGAATAAAAGGCTGCTCTACCTGTTCATACCTGTCAAGTCTCACGCGATTTTAGGTTAAATCACCCTCACACACATACATTATACCTTTATCTAGCATTCTGCAAATATTATAAAATGTAGTTCACCTATCCGATTTCTCCACCCAAAAATGTATGATACTTATACAATCAACAGTCACGACCTCCTACTAATGTGCGACACAATATGTGTTAAAACTAAGTTAAATAATAATCATGTGACTCAAATTAATTCAATTAAAGTTTATGATGACTTGAAAACAGTATTACGGGTATATATCTTGAAATTCAACCACAGACCGTCTCGGACATCGTAGGACCCGCAGAACCCTCAACCAAGGAACAACAGCTCATTGTAACGTCATCTTACTCCAGGCATTCACAGCTATGCCTTTTATTACAAGTCCTGTAATCGACGTCATCAGCAGGTGCACGAGATGATCATCCGTAACGAAGATTTGTCTCGATTCGGTAAGTAAACACACGCATTTCAGCTCTAATTCTCAGTCCATAAAGATACAATTATGCCTAAAGTATCGCAATCAATGGTAAAAAGACTCGGTTAATATTCACTTCTGTTAACACAGCGAATTGAGAGCAGAATCAAAGAAAGTTATTTTAGCGAGATGATTCTCAGCGGAGTTTTTTCATTTTTAACTTTCTTTGATTTTGCTCTCAATTCGCTAAGTATTAACAGAAGTGAATATTAACCGAGTCTTTTTACCATTGATTGCGATACTTTAGGCACAATTATATCTTTATGGACTGAGAATTAGAGCTGAAATGCGTGTGTTTACTTACCGAGTCGAGACAAATCTTCGTTACGGATGATCATCTCGTTATCCTGCTGATGACGTCGATTACTGGGCTTGATCAAGCCGTCGCAGAAAAGTTTGCATTTAAAAGAATTAACCAAACAGTACAGAGACAAAGCAGAATGCAGGCAATACTTATAGTAGTGCACAAAATGATACACTTGTTCGGTATTACTGAAAACATCCCCGACCCAAAATTGTTTATTGCAATAAAAAGTTTTGTTCATGATATATTTGTTCATTTATATGAAAGTTCTTTGAATATTAGCAGAAGTGAATATTAACCGAGTCTTTTTACCATTGATTGCGATAATTTAGGCACAATTATATCTTTATGGACTGCGAATTAGAGCTGAAATGCGTGTGTTTACTTACCGAGTCGAGACAAATCTTCGTTACGGATGATCATCTCGTGCACCTGCTGATGACGTCGATTACTGATCAATTTTGCATTTAAAAGAATTAACCAAACAGTACAGAGAAAAAGAAGAATGCAGGCAATACTTATAGTAGTGCACAAAATGATACACTTGTTCGGTATTACTGAAAACATCCCCGACCCAAAACTGTTTATTGCAATAAAAAGTTTTGTTCATGATATATTTGTTCATTTATATGAAAGTTCTTTGAATACGAACAAAACCACTAAGGAACACTTTTCCTATTATTGAAAATAACGGATTCAAAACAAATTCCTACAGATCTACTTTAATTTTATTGATTTATTAAATAAAAAAAAGGCAAGTAATATTTTTTCGCTGGCACCGGGAATATTGTGCATTGAAATGAAAACGCGCTGAGGGCAGTTAGGCTAACCCATAGACCACCGCGGACTGTTATATGGGTATGTCAAATGTATGTGGTTATATTATATTCAATAGGTACAATAGAGTCTACTAAGTCTGAATGTCGAACGGAGAACTAGGTTCGAATGTAGAACGGATAACTAGAGTCAAATGTAGAAAGGAGAACTGGAGTCGAATGTAGAACGGAGAACTAGGTTCGAATGTCGAACGGAGAACTGCAGTTGAATGTAGAACATAGAACTGGAGTCGAATGTAGAACGGAGAACTGAAGTTGAATGTCGAACGGAGAACTGCAGTTGAACGTAGAACGGAGAACTAAGTTTGAATGTTGAACGGAGAACTCAAGTCGAATGTAAAACGGAAAACTGGGTTCGAATGTAGAACGGAGAACTAGGTTCGAATGTAGAGCTGAGAACTAGGTTCGAATGTAGAACGGAGAACTAGGGTCGAATGTAGAACGGAGAACTGCAGTTGAATGTAGAACGGAGAACTGGAGTCGAATTGAGACCGGAGAACTGAAGATGAATGTCGAACGGAGAACTGCAGTTGAACGTAGAACGGAGAACTAAGTTGAATGTAGAACGGAAAACTCAAATCAAACGGAGAACTGAAGTTGAATGTAGAACGGAGCACTCAAGTCGAATGTAGACCGGAGAACTGAAGTTGAATGTCGAACGGAAAACTGCAGTTGAACGTAGAAAGGAGAACTAAGTTTGAATGTAGAACGGAAAACTCAAATCAAACGGAGAACTGAAGTTGAATGTAGAACGGAGCTCTCAAGTCGAATGTAGAACGGAGAACTGAAGTTGAATGTAGAACGTAGAACTGGGTTCGAATGTAGAACGGAAATCTGGGTTCGAATGTAGAACGGAGAACTGAAGTTGAATGTAGAACGGAGAACTGGGTTCGAATGTAGAACGGAGAACTGGGTTCGAATGTAGAATGGAGAACAGGAGTCGAATGTAGAACGGAGAACTTCAGTTGAACGTAGAACTAAGTTTGAATCTAGAACTGAAAACTGGAGTCGAATGTAGAACGGAGAACTGGGTTTGAATGTAGGTTCGAATGTAGAACGACGAACTGCAGTTGAATGTAGAACGGAGAACTCAAGTTGAATTTAGAACGGAGAACTGGAGTCGAATGTAGAACGAAGAACTGGGTTCGAATGTAGAACGCAGAACTCAAGTCGAATGTAGAACGGAGAACTGAAGTTGAATGTAGAACAGAGAACTGGGTTCGAATGTAGAACGGAGAACTGGGTTCGAATGTAGAACGGAGAACTCAAGTTAAATGTAGAACGGAGAACTCGGTTTGAATGTAGAACGGAGAACTCAAGTCGAATGTAGAACGGAGAACTGAGTTCGAATGTAGAATGGAGAAATAGGTTCGAATGTAGAACGGATAACTGCAGTTGAATGTAGAAAGGAGAACTCAAGTCGAATGTAGAACGGAAAACTGGAGTCGAATGTAGAACGGAGAACTAGAGTCGAATGTTGAACGGAGAACTGCAGTTGAACGTAGAACGGAGAACTTAGTTTGAATGTAGAACGGAGAACGTAGAACGCAGAGCTAAGACGTAAATAATGACTATCATGCAGTGATATATGCAACCATGCAACCGGTAGACATTGTTGATCAAAGTGGTTCCGTATGTAAATAATGACCATCACTGCTATATGCAACCGGTATACATTGGTGATAAAAGTGATTCCGTACGTAAATAATGACATCAGTGCTATATGCAACCGGTAGACATTGGCGATCAAAGTGATTCTGTACGTAAATAGTGAACATCAGTGCTATATGCAAACGGTAGACATTGACGATCAAAGTGATTCTGTACGTAAATAGTGAACATCAGTGCTTTATGCAACCGGTAGACATTGACGATCAAAGTGATTCTGTACGTAAATAGTGAACATCAGTGCTATATGCAACCGGTAGACATTGACGATCAAAGTGATTCTGTACGTAAATAATGACCATCACTGCTATATGCAACCGGTAGACATTGACGATCAAAGTGATTCTGTACGTAAATAATGACCATCACTGTATATGCAACCGGTAGACATTGACGATCAAAGTGATTCTGTACGTAAATAATGACCACCAGTGTTATATGCAATCGGTAGACATTGACGATCAAAGTGATTCCGTATGTAAATAATGACCACCAGTGCTATAATTATGCAACCGGTAGACATTGACGATCAAAGTGATTATGTATGTAAATAATGACACCAGTGCTATATGCAACCGGTAGACATTGACGATCAAAGTGATTCTGTATGTAAATAATGACCACCAGTGCTATGTGCAACCGGTAGACATTGACGATCAAAGTGATTCTGTACGTAAATAATGACCATCAGTCTATAGGCAACCGGTAGACATTGACGATCAAAGTGATTCTGTATGTAAATAATGACCTACAGTGCTATATGCAACCGGTAGACATTGACGATCAAAGTGATTCCGTACGTAAATAATGACCATCAGTGCTATATGCAACCCGGACATCGATGATCAAAGTGATTTCGTATGTAAATAATGACCATGCATTTAAGAGGTATATGACCTTTATGAAGATGCAGATGTTGGGTTCTGCACCTTGTCTTGATGAGGTGAGTATTTGGGCCAATAAATTTGAAAATCCATCAATGCATGTAAGAATTATGGAGCGGACATATAATGAACCTTATTATATGCAAATAAGACGTATATGACCTTTATATCTTTGACCATAAAGATACATACCCGGTGTTGGGTTTTTCACGTCGTCTTGATGAGGTGAGTACTTGTGCCATTGTGTGTGTGTGTGTGTGTGTGTATGTGTGCAGCTTACACGCAATGGACCTTATTATATGCATATAATAAGCCGTATATGACCTTTATGATATACAGACCCGGGTGCTGGGTTCTGCAAGTCGTATAGAAGAGGTGAGTACTAGTATTTGGGCAATTTGCCAATTTATTTGAAAATCTGTTCATGTATGTGAAAGTTATGGAGGGGACATGAAATGTACCTTATTATATGTATTATATGTACATAGAAGTATATGACCTTAATGACCTTGACCTTGAATATACAGACCTTTTTTTGCCAATTTATTTTAAAATCCCTCCATGCATGTGCGAGTTTTAGAGTGGACACGAACATTGTAACGGACGGATGGATGGATGGACGGACGGACGGACGAACGGGCGGACGAACGGAGGTACGGACAACGCCAAATCTAATTATATCCGTCCTAATTCGTCGGGGGATAACAATCTGCGGTATATCAATGGCTGTCTTACCTAGTGTAGGACACACAATATTCAGCATGGCAGAAACAAGAGGGGAAACAACACGACAGTATAATAAAGATGGGTATTATGAAAATAATACAGAAAGGATGGTCTTGGAGTTTCATGATTGTTTTTGGCATGGGTGTCCAAAATTCTGCTCAAAATCCACAACGAAATCGTGTCAACGATAAAACCATGGTTCAACTCTACCAAGACACCATAAAAAAGAAATCCTATCTAAAATCCCAAGGCTATATAAATCTGTTTGGGAATGTGAGTTTCTTGAAACACGGGATGCATTTTATGGCGGATGAACAGAAGATCACGAAACATCAACATAAAATCAGATCAAGTACTATGATGTCACTCCCGTTTATCCATTTATCAACAACACTGGAAAGATTACTCTCGGACATCCTCAAATCGTCTGTGGCGGTCACAAAAAATGTCAAGAGCATTGATACAAATCAAATGCAAAGTGCATCCACCACGGTGTCTTTACATACCAGTGTTGCCCATGCAATGCAATGGTAAACTCTTTAGCCTCTGAGTAACAGACGAACTCATTGTGGTTTCGACTCAAGGGTACGAACTCTTAGATATCTTTGAAATGTGGCACTTTGAGATATCTCATTAAGATATTGATCCAAAAACTGGTGGCATATTTACCGAGTACGTGAATACCTTCTTGAAAGAAAAACAAGAAGCTAGCGGATGCCCTGACTGGTGTGTATCGGAAAGGGACAAACGACGCTACATCCAGCAACATTACGAACAGGAAGGCATTCCTTTAGACTACAATAATGTTAGGGAGAATCCAGGTTAACGATCTTGGCAAAATTGATGTTGAATTCCTTTTGGGGCAAATTCGGACAACGTTCGAATCTCAAACAAACAACCTATGTAAAATAATCTGAAGCATTCATTAACATGATGACAAGCGATCAGCAACGAATACAAATATTCGTTTCCTCAGTTATGAAGCAGTACAACTAGATTCGGTCTACACTCTCGTGCCAACGTAGCAATAATGGCATACGCCACGGAACAAGCCAGACTCAAATTGTACGGCTATATACATCCTTTAGGGAAACGCCTTTTGTACTTTGACACTGATTCCAGTCTTTGAGAACAGTCCTGGAGAATGGGAGCCACCCCTTGGCGATTACCTCTGTGATCTTACTGACGAAGTTCCTCGTAACGCCAAATTTGTGAAAGGCGTACCAAAAACATATGCATACACACTGAAGAGCTCTAATATGTTAGCGGAATTAACCTAGTATTTTAAGAATACATTAGACATACACTTTGATATTGTAACTGAAATAGTTACTGGAACACATACTTCTGAATCCATAAAAAAGTCTTGACTCTGTTAAAGTGGTTGATGAACATGTAATATGTATGATGATGAAAATATGTAGAGATGCTCAGACTAGCAATATCATTATCAAGACTGAAAGAAGATAATGCAAAATATACTTAACGCCATTAAAAATGCAAGTTTTTTTATTTTGTGTTTATTTTTAATTAAAATGTCTCCAAGATCTATTACATAATTCCGATTTTAATATTGCAATTAAATCCAATCCGGTCTTTGTACATTCTCAAATAAACTCTCATAGAAGTCTGTGTGAATACAGTTGAAGCATTGTTTGTATATACTGGGCGTTCGAGATACATTTTACATGACCCAGGGCTTAAAAAGCTGACCTACGTTTTACAAGACTCAGGGCTTAAAATGCTGACCTAAGTGTTACATGACTCAGGGCTTAATATGCTGACCTAAGTGTTACATGACTCAGGGCTTAAAAGGCTGACCGATTTTAATGATATTGTACCAACTACAAACATATGAATTGGAGAAATGTAACACCCTATGACAATCACGCTCACATCAAAAGAGCAGTGGCAGAAAAACAATAAACGTGGCTCCAGCGTAAATGGAGTTTCTACGATAGGATTTGCAGCAACTCTGCAGTTCAGGATGAGAAGGTTCTAGGCCCATTTTCCATATTTTATCTCGATGTACATGGAGGATGAGCCTGGCATGTTCATGCCTGTTAGGCGCCATGTGTTGGTGCGCCTTAAAACCCAATTCAATTCAATGTATAGATTATATAGCAAAAAAGGTCATCAAGTGTGGTCTATCCAGGCACACCTGACTACCATCCTTTCAGGTTCCCTTTCATTTTTTCAGACTCGGGTAATCGAATACATGATATTAGTAACCCAGCTTCGCTTCAACTTTTAGAAAAATACAACTCTCTTGGATCATGTTGTTATTTTCTGCTGGCTTCCAAATCATGTAGGAATACGTGGTAATGATAGAGCTGATAGTGCTGCTTAATAAGATCTACATAATTATGTCCAATACCAAATTACCTTACACTGATTGCAAATGTCATATTAACAAATACATTCGCAGCTCTTGGCAAACCACTTGGGATTTGTCTGTGAACATAAACTGCATTCGATTATAAGCCATTGCTCGGTGATTGGCTTCCTTCTGGTAGCGCTATTCGCTGCGGGTTCGAATCTCACTGGGAGCTAAATTTGTAAGTGAGGAAGTGTCGATTCTTACGGATGACGGGAGTTGTACAGTACTGGTTCTACCCAGGAAAAGTGAGTGGTCTGCCTCCACCACAAAAAATCGACCGTCATATATAACATTGCATGTGTTGAAGATGACGTAAAACATCATACAAACAAAAAACAAACAAATCGTCGAGAGGAAGTTGTTTTAGACCGATGCACAATAGGACACACACGTACTACTCATTCGAGGTTAGCAGTTGCCAAAATGTATACCCTGTTTTGCGTCATTAACGGTCAAGCATATACTGTTAGATTGTGTGGACTTTGATCTATGCGATAAAGACACTACCAAGTTATTAGTATGCAGGAGTTATTTCGTATAATTAATTTCAGTCTTGCTTTAGATTTCTTAAAAGAAATCAGACAGTATAAATCATTGTCATATTTTTTATATTTGCACTTACTTGTTTACATACCCGTTGACGGGCAGTTGTTAATCTTCATATACGTAATTAATACTTTTACCATATCATCCCTTATTTGTAAATAGTTTAAACAATATATTTTTACATTACTTCTTAATAACTTACTATTTCATTTATTTCATTTTCCCATCGTTTTTGCGTACAGTATGACCTATTTATGTCTCAACTTGCCGTAAAACAACATTCATTGATTCAGTTCATGGAACCTTTGGTCACAGGCGATATCTCAAGTGAGATCTCGCGAGAAGTGACTAACATACTTCATTCTAGTCGCGGTTCTCAGAGATGGCGGATCGTTTTTTGTTCCTCGAGTTTGAGTTTTACCCGGCCTTTCATTGTAAGGATGTGGAGGTAGTACGATTTAGATTTCTGTCTGTTGATTTGTGGCTTGTTTTCAACCAGTAGGTACGGCCGAAGGTTGATATTTTGTTTGGATTCATTTTTGTAATTTCGTTTGGCACGTGCTTTCTTTGTTGTACGTGGCATGTCGCTAGTTGTGGACTAGGTCATGTATTTATTTGCCAGTAGGTTCGGCCGAAGGCATTTTGCATTTTGGTTTAGCATATTTCCAACCAGTAGGTACGGCCGAAGGTAGATATTTTGTTTAGATTCATTTTGTAAAAAATAATAATATTGGTTTAGCTTGTTGTTCAACCAGTAGGTGCGGCCGAAGGTTTATATTTGTTTACACGTTTTTAATTAGATTTTCGGCCAGCACGTGCTGATTGTGTAGTATGTGGAATGTCGCTAGCTGTGGGCTAGGTCATATATTTACTGTGTCTTCTACACTAGTTTTGGTAGTGTATTCCACTAGTTTATCTGCCATTAGGTCCAGCCGTAGGCTGACAATTTTTGAGATTTGGTCATGTCGCTAGATGTGGACTAGGTCATGTATTTATTTGCCAGTAGGTTCGGCCGAAGGCATTTTACATTTTGGTTTAGCTTATTTTCAACCAGTAGGTGCGGCCGAGGGTTGATATTTGTTTACACTTTTTTTAAAAATTGTTCGGTCGGCACGTGCTGATTGTTTAGTCGCTAGCTGTGTGCTAGGTGCTGACCTATATAGGAGGTTCGGTCGAAGGTGACCTGTGTTGGGGTTCAAGGTCAGAGGTGACTTATTTTGGTAGTAAGGTCAGAGGTAACCTATGCTGGAGGTAAGGTCAGGGGTGGCCTGGGTTGGAGAAGAGGTGACCTTTGTTGAAAGTAAGGTCATAGGTGATCTATGTTGGAGGTATGGTCAGACGCGACCAAATCTGGAAGTACGGTCAGAGGTAAGGTCAAAGGTGACCTATTTTGGTAGTCAAATCAGAGGTGATCTATATTGGAGGTAATTTGTTTCTGCTGATTATTAGGGAGGACTACAGTTGAATAGTGGTAGCGATAAGGATCGTATAGATAGAAGCTCGTTAGAAGCTCACGCAGTGTGCTGCATTTTCATTGAATTGCATAGGCGACGCATTCTGGGTCATGAAGGTTATTTTAGTAGGTATGGCTTACATTGGACTTTATATTTCTACTCACGACACACCTTCTATCGACGTTCGGACATTTCTCAGGTCTACTGAGAAAGTGTGTACATTTATTATCATTACGCTCCTCGTGCAAATTGGTAAACACGATTTATCCATGAACGATATTGAGTGATTAGCTGCGAGGCCCAAACATATTAGTGGGGTTCGGTATATGGTAATGGTTAGTTCTTTTGCGAAGTTGTTTGCTGGGGTTGACATTTGGATGCGTTTTGCATCTTTAGCTGAGTGCAATTCGGGGTCGCCAAAGTGTTTGAACACACATCTTGAGGGGTGAAATACATGTAGTAATAATAATGATAGTGATGATGATGAATATGGTGATAATAATGTAATGATGATAATAATAATAGTAATACTTACGATGATGATGTTTATGATTTTGATAATGATGATGATGATGATGATGATGACGGCGATGATGATGATGATGGATGATGGTTGATGGTTGATGGATGATGTATGAATAATGATGATGTTGCTGATGATGATGATTATCATTGATGATGATGATGATGATGATGATGATTGATGATGATGATGATTGATGATGATGATGGTGATTGATGGTGATGATGATGATGATGATGATGATTGATGATGATTGATGATGATGATGATGATGGTGATTGATGGTGAAGATGATGATGATGATGATGATGATGATATTGATGATGATGATGATTGATGATGATGATGATGATGATGATGATGATGGGAATACGCACGAATATAAATGAACTTATATTTAAATTCAAAGGACGGTCTGTAAAGCAGATAGAAGTATATGTTATGTATCACCGGTAGCTTATTATCTAAGAGTTTAGTCGAGGCATACATGTGGTTGAAATGCATTTGGCGGTAAATGACCACGCAGTGAAGAAGACCACGCAGTGAAGTGGTCGTTTTAAAAAAAAACAAAAAAAAAAAACATTCGAGGTTTGGTTTTCAAGCAAGACACATCGCTTTACAATAACACCGAATTGGAAAGGTACAACGATGCACGTTATATAGTTTGAGTGGGATAAGTTGTGTTGCCTGCTTTTATACGAGCTGTACATACTATAGTCGTTACAAAGTGTGACAATAAACGTATTTATTCGTGTCTTCGAAATAAATTCGCTTCAGTATGTTACGCTTTAATAAAGCGGAGATTAATGTGTGTGCTATGAATTATTTTAAAAAGAGTGACATTTAAAATACCTCTCGTTTTAGTCTGCACGTGGTTGACAGGTATGTTTGCAAATGTTATAATAGTATATAAGGCAAGTATATAAGGCAAGTGTGGGCGTTGTCTTGCAATGCTTGTGCACAGTTTTGTCTTTAGTCGTATCATGTGTTGAAGAATAGTGTTATTAGAGAAACACGTACAGGTGATGTCTCTTTTCATATAGGAGTTCATATGAATTAATGAGTACTTTCATTTAGTACAAAACATTATTTAGAACCGCTACTCCTGACACTGTTGGGGCATATATTCGAAGCCGCGGAGCATATTTGAATACTTAAGACATACACATGAGCCTGTTGGGGCATATATTTGAAGCTGTCGGGCATATTCGAATAAGTTAGGCATATATAGAGTATGTTAGGGCATATATTCGAAGCTGTTGGACATATTCGAATACGTAAGGCATATAATAGAGCCTGTGTGGGGCATATATTCGAATCTGTTGGGCATATTCGAATACGTTAGACACATTCTAGAGCCTGTTGGGACATATATTAGAAGATGCTGGTCACATTCGAATACCGTTGACATATATTAGAGCCTATTGGGAATATATTAGAAGCTGTTGGGAACATTCGAATGCATTGGACATATATTCAAGCCTGTTGGGAAATGTATTCAAACCTGCTGGGCATATTCAATCGGCTAGGCTTATAAATGAGCATATTGGGGTATATATTCAAAGGTGTTAGGCATATACTTGAGCCTGAGGTATTCTATTCGAAGCTAGTGGACACAGTCGTAGATGTAAAACAGATACTAGAGCTTGTTGTGATATACCATCGAAGCTGTTGGTCATATTGAAATCAATTAGGCATATATTAGAGCCTTCCGGGGTACATATTCGAAGCTGTCGGGCATAATGGATACGTTCGCCGTATGCTAGTCTGTTTGGGCAGATGATATAGGTATAGGTCCAGATATAGGTCTTAATGTTACTTAAGTCGAAGTGGTCTTTGTTGAATCCACTGGGTTGTTACATTCTTGAATTGACTGTGAAGTTATAGGTTTGAAAACGCTTGGTAGTTACAGTTTTGACGCCGCTGTTTAGCTGCATGTTGAAGCCACTTTTCAGCTGTATGCTCGAAGTCGCTTGGTCATTAGATGGTTTAAGCCGCTGGGTAGTTGCACGTTTGAAACCGCTGGGTAGTTGCATGTTTGAAACCGCTGGGTAGTTGCATGTTTAAAGCCGCTGGGCAGTCGTATGTTTAATGCCGTTTCGCAATTGCGTGTTTCAAATTATAGGGTAGGTATATGTTTAAAGAAGTAGTGCGATTACATGGTTGAATCCGCTTGGTAATTGTATGTTTAAAGCCGATGGGTTGTTACGTGTCTGGTGCTGCTTGCCAGTTGTTTGTTGGAAATCGCTGGGTAGTTGTATTTTCAAAGCTGCCCAGCAGTTACATGTTTAATGCCGGAATTTGAATTTCAATTGTTACAAGAATTCATAAGATTTTAACACATACAGTTGTTCACCAAATCTGGTAGAATCTAATATATCATAGAAATGTCCTACTTGATCTGATACCATGGGATGAAAAGTAACCGAATGTTATATTGAATTCCAACACGAATTCAGACTTCAAAATACATATATATGGAACAGACAATACTTTATCAAGTTGCAGATTTGTCGTTATGTGTAAAAGAAAGAAAAAAAATATCATGGGAAAATGCTAGCTATTGCTAGGTAACTTAGCTTTGGTTATATGCTTTTTCCAAAATGTACTTTATTTTGTTTTGGGTTGTAAAGGGCGGGTCATTTCGTGTCTATTCCAAATATTAAGAATGAGAAAATAGGATTCTTTGTTTTCAAATGACGAAGTTGGTAGTGATCTACGTTCAATCGGGTTTTATTTCTATACGTCCTATCTTTATATTGTTCTATATTATCGTGTTTATGTTTTTTGCTGGATATCCTTTTTCTTGACCCGGGGGTACTAACTCCTAGTGAATTATCACGTGGGTTGAGGGATTGGGTGTCTTTCTCTGTATTCTCTTTTTCTTTTAGTCCATGTTTTGGTTTATCCTTTTAGGATATTCTCATAGAACGCAAGAGATTGAAATGTTCGCCTATTATTCCTGATGCTAACTCTGGATTTAATTCTGTTGGTGTGATTCCCTTTATGGATATTCACTGGGTGAATTACAGAGAAGAGACGCCCAAACCCTTGACTCGGATGGTAACATCAGAGGAGGTTGCAAGTGAATCTCACTTTGATTGATAGTCTTAGGTTCAGAGATCCTAGTCATGTTGTTGAAGGGGATCTTCATAATTGTTTGGATGAATTTAAGATCTGAGGTTCTAGACTGGTTGGTTATTGGGGTTGAAATTGAGAATTTGTTAAACATAACAAAACATTTCAATGTAACGTTAAAGGAAACCTTATAATTCAGCTATGCTAGGCTAGGTATGTGTATACTAATTTAGAAGGTTTACTATTTTAATGATATTTGTAGAGAAACAACTGTCAAAAAATATTTTGACTTATTTCTCTGTCAGTAAACTTATTTAGAAATAATCAGTAGTTTGCACATAATTAGTGTTTAATTTGATAGTAATGGGTGAGTGTTGGGAAGTTGGGATAGTTTTGGAGATAGTAGGTCGAAAAGGACATGATACGGACCCAAATTTTGCCCAATACTTAACAGTTACTCATTCACTTTGAGCGCAGTATCACTTGGGATAATTTCATATCTCAAGTGAGATCTCGCGAGAAGTGACTAACATACTTCATTCTAGTCGCGGTTTCAGAGAGGGAGCTTTTGAAGTGAAACGAATGCTTGTCTGCTCCAGACTGTTTTGTTCAGCCCTTAACGATTATTTCACTTAAAGATTGGCGTGACTGGTTTTACAGACTACTTGTACTGAGTTAATAAGTACGGCTGCTGTATTTCATTATGGTTAAAAACTGCATATCTGAATAGAAGTGTTAGTAATGGTGGAGAAAGAAATAATAATAATAATAATAATACTAATGACACTGATACTGATGATACTGATACCGATCGATACTGATGATACTGATACTGATGATATTGGAGATATTTATGATACTGATTATACTGATACTGATGATATTGATGATATTGATACTGATGATACTGATACTGATACTGATGATACTGATACTTATACTGATGATACTGATACTGATACTGATGATACTAGAGATACTTATGATACTGATACTAGTGATACTGATGATACTGATGATATTGGTACTGATACTGATACTTATACTGACGATACTGATACTTATACTGATGATACTCGATACTGATACTGTTGATACTGATGCTGATGATACTGATACTGATGGTGATGATACTGATACTAATGATACTGATACTGTTGATTCTGATACTGTTGATACTGATGCTGATGATACTGATACTGATGGTGATGATATTGATACTAATGATACTGATACTGCTGATACTGATACTTATACTGATACTGTTGATACTGATGCTGATGATACTGATACTAATGATACTGATACTGTTGATACTGATACTGTTGATACTGATAATTATACTGATACTGTTGATACTGATGCTGATGATACTGATACTGATGGTGATGATATTGATACTAATGATACTTATACTGATGATACTGATACTGATGGTGATGGTGATGGTACTGATACTGTTGATACTGACACTAGTGATACTGATACTAATATTGATGATACTCGTACGTATACTGATGATACTTAATACTGATGGTGATGATAATGATACTGATTATACTGATACTGATGCTGTACTGATGATGATGATACTGATGATGATAACGATACTGCTGACGATTATGACGTTGATAACGATAATGACGATGACGACATCTGCTCTCACCTTGGTTACAGCTTATGAGAATGAATGCGTTACCACGGCATAATTACGGGAAATAAAAAAAAAAGAAAAAAAAAAGGAAAAAGTGGCAAGCTTGTAAAGTAGTATGTATAAATTAAAGTTTATATTATTATAGGCAAGCTGGCATAGGTTATTCAGGTTATTTTCATGTTGGAGGGCTTTTATATTTTCTAGTGGCAGGTTGGACAATATGTGTTACCCTCCCACCCATCCCACCCATCCCTTAGATACTGCTCTCTTATGTCCTGAGTAATTACCCAAATTTTGCCCAATACTTAACAGTTACTCAGTCACTTTGAGCGCAGTATCACTTGGGATAATTTCAGTGTATAGTACTGCCACCGGGGAGTACACCATTATGTTCTGTACCGTTATGAAAAAGTGCTCGATATACTAAGAGTGCACACACGATGCACATGCATGACACTTCAACTGGTCAGGTCACGGGTCACATCAATTAAATATAGTTTGGCTGCTGATGACTAAATTATCAGTGCCTGGAGAAACTCGTGATATGTAGGGCAATAGAATGGTCAAGCGTCGCACTTAACTAGCGAGTCCACGAGATCTTTGAACAAAGGAGACATTGTGTAAGCAATGTCCGGGAATTAGGTTAACCTTATTGTTTAACCCAAAAAGCGAAGAACTGGTTCTAACCAGTTCTGAAGGTTATGACTGGAACACGTGACAGACCAGAATTTAGGGCATACTTCTGCTATATAAATGTGACAAAGACTGGTAAAGAACTCGATAGTGTTATTTCTACTGGTCCGGTGCTAGGGGGCGTGGCAGCTGTTGCATTTTACATTACCTCTCATGAACAGACTTGGTTGTGTGTGTTGCTTACAAAGGATCTCCCTTATCAGTATTTATGTGTAAATAAAGTTTATTTAGCCTTTTTGAATTTTAGTCTTTGTTAAAGTACAAAGGAAAGGAAATATAAACTTTGTGGAAATCTTAATATAGAAACCAGTGGTGGATCCTGGATTTCATTTTATAGTGAGATGGGTGTGGTAGGTGGGGTGGTGGGTAGGTGGGGTGGGGGCATGTTGGAAGAGAACGAGCAGTAGGTTTAGAAACGGTGTACATGTCTTGTAAAATTTGGCTGTTGTTGGCGTGATAGCTACTTGAAGTTATTACAAGTAAACAGGCTGAAATTCGCTGAGTTATAATCAAGGGCAGTAACTCTATAAAGCACACGTCCATTCTGCTCATGGTCAAACTCGTCCAGGATGTAACAAATCTGGTGAACATCAAATGCATTTATTTCTCAAAAGTGTACATATTTAAAACACAGTTGGGTTTGCTTCTTGACATTTACTGGAATCCATGACACCCGGAGTGCGACTGAACTGCGTTCCAGTAACTCACGGTGGACGAATGGTGGCATCCATTTGGTCCCCCGTTATGTTCCCTGGCGAATCCCTCACACGTATGGGGACAGCCATAATGTGCGACATATCTCTTCATGTAGTTATGCACGCACTGGGATGAACAGTCTTGTCGTCGACGCACGCTTTGAAATAATTTTTAAGTTTTTGTTGACCCTTCAACAAGAAATTATTTATAAATGGGAAAAGCTCACATCAAAAATAAATGTTGACTATTCAAAACTAATTTTGACTATGAAATAATACATGGGAAAATCCCCATACTTTTGACTGTGATATAATATTTATTTCTCAGCCGATTTTTGAAATTAAGGTAATTTTAATCATTACTAAAAATGCCGATTCAAAGAATTTATAATCTATGTACGTATTATTAAAAGTACTCAAGCTATTGCTGTAAAATCTCTGGCTTAAACAAGCGCCCTGAACAATAGTGCATACTACATATATAATCTGTCCATTATTGTTTTCATTCGTTTTATTAAATTTTATTTTAGTTGTTACATCAAAGGGATAAATGATAAATGAGGTATAACCACCATTTAAAGCGATATAAAATAAGCAATCACTTGATTATGACATACATACGGGAACGCATTACTATTGGCAATAGCTCCGCAGGTCTGGGTTTGAGACAGATCCATGTCCATTAAATGCAGAGTGAACATGGAACGGTATAATAAAACCATAGATCTAGTATTTTTTCCCCCTGGGAAGTACTGTGTATGCCTTCGTGTCTATTTATAAGTCCCCAGCAGGTGTTACATGTGGTCCAACATATTGGTGGACACACTGTACGTTGGACACATAGATATACGTGTGGCATGTAATATGTCCGCAAACACATGTGTAGACATACGTGCACATGACGAACGTGTGTTCCAGTAAGTCCGCGGACACATATTACGTTCGAGAGCGAGGGAGGAAATTTGCAAACTGGCATTGTTGGTCGGCGACTTAGACTTGAATTAAAACTCGCCTTCCAACACGACGATTATTTCCATTAAGAAACATCCATTTGTTTGTCGACATCCTAGCATGACAGTCACTTAGGAATCACCTTGTCCTTCGTCTTTCGTCCGTCACATTTTAACCACATTGAATGTAATCTTTCTTCGAGGAAAGTCATCACACATAGCCAATAACTCTTAACTTTCATTTTAGCAAGAGTTATGCCCCTGTTCATAAAAACCTTACGTAACTCAAAAGAGAACGGCTGAATTATTTGATGTGTAGTTATTATTCGTTGGCCGAAGCTGACGAATATATTTGTGCTTACGTTTGATAAGTGCCACTTGAAGGAGAAGTAATTAATGGAGAACAATTGTTATTTGCCTTCTTTACTAAATTGAGAAAATGAAGTGATATGATAATAACATAGCGCTTGGAATATAAATGCTGATTTAACATTGTAGGACGAGTGTAACAAATTACGTACGCTTTCGGGAAATCAGCTTTGTTTGTATCGAGTATTAACCAAAACTACGATTTTCCCTAATTCGTGTGTAAAACGCGGCGCTTTATTCATCTATTGGTAATTGATTACTCGGGAACCAGCCTACAGCGATATTTTAAGAACACATTTAATTTGATGCCGCAGAAGTTCAGAACCAGCCGATTTGCAGCTTAATATAGAGAGCTATTTTTAGAACAGAGCCTATAGTTATGCAGGAACGTTGGTATACTACAAACTTCGATACTCTCCGTACCCGAGCACTTGCTATTTCTGATAGTTGTCGTTATAAATACTACCGACGAATTTATGCTTTGCATCAACATTTTCTTGTATCTTGGTGTTACGTAGTACTCTATTGATATGAGAGTGTGTTTGTGTTTGGTGGGTGGCGGTAGTGGTGGTGGGTTGGGGGTGCATAGTGTTACCCTATATATGTTGTAAACTTATGCTGAGATCAACTATATATTTATTCTTAATTTTGACCTTAAAGAACAGTTAAAATTAGAAACATGTGTTTACTATTTACCATATTAGGATATTGTTTATTTTGTATGTAAATTCATTGATGAGGATGTGGACTGTTCTCATTGGACGGTTTTAGTGGAGAAAGCCTTCAGGAACTGTCTATGACAGTATGTAAACAGTCTCTTGGAGCAGCTCAGCAGATCAGTTCCAATATTCTTCCAGTATAGTTAATTTAGATTTGGATGCTTTTAGAAAATATAATTGTGAGAGGATTGAAATATTGTGCTCATTCATAATAACAGTGAATTTGGATATTTGGATTAAACCGGAAATATTGGAAATTAATTTGGACTGAAAGGACAATTAACATTTGGATTAAAGAGACACTTACTGTTTTGGATTATATAGACACTTAGTGTTTTGGATTAAAGAGATAATTACTGTTTTGGATTAAAGGAACATTGGATAATGTTTTTTGGACTTAATTCAAACATTGTATAATGATGAAAAACTGGTTTTTTTTATTTTGTAAGTGAATATTTTATGTAAATACATTTGTTAATTATATTTATGTGTTGCTGGTTTTTGCTTCGTTACATTTAAAACTTGTAACATAAATTGGGGGCTCGTCCGGGATTTAGACCCGGAACCTCTCGCATATTTATGTTACAAGTTTTAAATATTCTGTCTGCTGGGTACGAGTACAAGTGAATTCGGTATTGTACTCAACACTATTAAATGACCTCTTTATTTCACACCTCAAAAATCTAACCAGACGTTGTATTTTTTAATTCCTACTTGATATTTCTGTTATTAATTGACAAGAACAGAAACAATTATCTTCCCAAAGAATTATCTTCCCATAGTACAAATACGGAATATGGATTTTTTGGACTCCACATCTAATCCCATTTTACAAATACGGAATATGGACTCTTTGGATTTCACATCTAAGCCTACACCCAAGTATTGTATGGAACATAGAGCCAGAATGCTTCAAGTAGCCAATACTCTCACAAATATAGGTCATATCTGTAAATCTAATCTCACAGTACAGATATGGGATATGAATATTTTGGACTCCACGTCTACTGAATATAGATGGATGGGACTCTAGATACCAGATGGAGTACTCTTTTTGAAACTAATATAGATATTTTGTATTAAAGCAACTGTTTTGAGCACAATAGTGAAACTATGGGATAGTCAAAAGGTTAAAAAGAGAGGAAGAGATTGGTTAGATTTATACAGGTGTGAAATAAAGCCCACTTGGAATAAGGGATATAATTATGAGCACTACACAGTACAGGGAACTATACTAGTTGCCTCCCTTACACTACATACGTTAAAGTCCCAGTTACTTACTGCCCGACTCAGTGAAATGGCCCAAAATGACATATTAAACGAATGCCAGTGCTATTTATAAGTACGGTGTTCCGTTAGGGCCATCGTACCATCGCGTATCGACCTTTACAAGTCGATGCGCGATGGTACGATGGTACGATGGCGATGGCACGATGGCGATGGTACGATGGCGATAGTACGATGGCGATGACACGATGGTCCATTGCGTCATCGACATCGTACCATCGCGCATCGACTTTAAACGCGATGTACGATGGTACGATTGTTCGATGGTCCATCGTACCATCGCGCTTCGACCTTTTACAAGTCGATGCGCGATGGTACAATGGCGCACACGCGATCGTACCATCGCCATCATACCATCGTACCATCGCGCATCGCAGTCGATGTGCGATGTTGCATCGCTTTCGGCTCCATCGTCACATCGCTTCATCGCCTTCCGTTTAGACATGCGCACCAACACCAATTAACTTTCGTCAGTAGGCAAAACTTGAATTTCTCGGTAAGAAATCATTGCAAAAAAGTATTGTCGAATCTTTGCATCCATGATATACGGTGTTCCGTTAGGGCCATCGTGCCATCGCGTATCGACCTTTACAAGTCGATGCGCGATGTTACGATGGCGATGGTACGATGGCGATGGTACGATGACGCGATGCCACGATGGCGATGGCACGACGGTACGATGGCGATGATACGATGGTCCATCGCGTCATTGCCATCGTACCATCGCGCATCGACTTTAAATGCGATGCTACGATGGCACGATGCTACCATCGCGCATCGACCTTTAACAAGTCGATGCGCGATGGCCCGATGGTAAGATGGCGATGGTACGATGGAGATGACGCGATGGACCATCGTACCATTGCCATCGTACCATCGTGTCATCGCCATCGTGCCATCGCACCATCTTTTTGGCAATGTCTTCTTACCGAGAAATTCAAGTTTTGCTGAGCCTAAATGAAGGGATAGATTTAAGAAAAGTATTGTCGAATCTTTGCATCCATGATGTCCTCCATTTTTGTTTTGCTTTGATGTGCGCAGGTCTAAACGGAAGGCGATGGTGCGATGGCACGATGGTACGATGGCGATTACATGATGGTACGATGGCGATGGTACGTTTGTCCATCGCGTCATCGCCATCGTACCATCGCGCATCGACTAGTAAAAGGTCGATGCGCGATTGTACGATGGACCATCGTACCATCGTTGCATCGCGTTTAAAGTCGATGCACGATGGTACGATGGTACGATGGACCATTGTATCATCGCCATCGTACCATCACGTCATCGTACCATCGCCATCGCGCCATCGTACCATCGCGCATCGATTTGTAAAGATCGATACGCGATGGTATGATGGCCCTAACGGAAAATCCGTAATGATGTCCTCCAGTTTTGTTTTACTTTGATGTGTGCATGTTTAAACGGAAAAGGATGGAGCGATGGTACGATGGAGCGGGGGGCGATGCAACATCGCACATCGACTGCGATGGTGCGATGGCACGATGGTAGGATGGCTATGACACGATGGTACGATGGCGATGATACGATGGTCCATCGTATCATCGCCATCTTACCATCGACATCGTACCATCGTACCATCGCGCATCGATCTTTTACAAGTCGATGCGCGATGGTACGATGGCGATGATGCGATGGACCATCGTACCATCGTACCATCGCCATCGTACCATCGCGTTATCGTACCATCGCATCGTGCCTTCGCCATCGTACCATCGCGCATCGACTTGTAAAGGTCGATACGCGATGGTACGATGGCCCTAACGGAACACCGTAAATAAGACATTTAATTACATTGTAGTTTTGACACAGAGGCTTAACACATTATGTGGGTTATAACAGCCTTAGCAATATGTTCCGATGCTGCTAAACAGTTAATGCGAGAAATAACGTACGCTTTAAAGAAAGCGATCGTTCATATAACTTTGACGGAGCGTTTGTTCCTTAATTAAGCCCATAAACTTACTATCCACCCCATAAAATAACCCCTATAACAAACAAACACATAACGTTTTCATAAATGATATACGTTTACTGTTGTTGTTGTTGTTTATTTAATACAATATTTTAAAGACCATCCAGCAAGTTGGGATGTATACACTTATTAGCTACACGCTATAGAGTGTAGTTGTTGTTTAAGTTTTAAAGACTCTCCAGGCATTGATCAGACGAGTGAGACAGAGTGAGATAGAGTGAGATAGAGTTGAGATCTCCACACTATAATTATATAACCATCTACACACTTACTGAACACTTTAAGACGGTCGCATGAATTTGCGATGGCGTGCCTTCGACTAAGTGATCACTGTTATGAAATTATTAGCTTGACTTTTTTTCTTTATCTTTGCGAAGATGGTCAGGCGAGCGATTCAGGGAATTTAAATGTTGGCCCTCTTTTATAGAGCATGGAAGCTTTGTTTTTCACTTAAATTCCATCACATTTGTACTATACTGCCAGTAGAGCGATACGTGCCGTCTTGGGAATATTGTTTAACAAATCGGCAAGATTTAAATCAACTAGAAAAAGGTCAATGTCAGATAGATTCTGATAAAGAAAGATCAACATCCCAGTGACGGTTTATGGAGAAGTCGTTTAATGCTACAGTCACACGGCCACTTACGGTAGCTGCGGATGCTTACGGATCAAAATCCGTAAGCATCCGCAAGGATCCGTATCATCCGTAAGCATCCGTATTTATCCGTAACCCAATCCGCAGGATCCGCAGACATACGCAGATCCGCAGCGGGAATTTTGAAAATCTCAAAATTTTGCTGCGGATGAAATATACGTAAGCATCCGCAGAATATACGTTATCCATACGTAGAATACGTAACCCATACGTAAGATACGTAAACTCATCCGCAGGATACGTAAGATACGTAAACTCATCCGCAGGATACGTAAGATACGTAACTTATGCGCACACTTTGTCGGATGTGCGGATATACGCGTGTGTTTATATGCGGATGGTGCGGACGCCACAGGAAGCCGACATGCGCAGACACGAGCGTAACTCATCCGTATCGTCTCTAAGTCATCCGTATCGTCCGTAAGTCATCCGTAAAATCCGTAAGTCATCTGTAAGTCGTCCGTGACATGTGTCAGCGGGTTGGCAGCTGATGGGCTCATCCGCAGGTTTTACCCGTAACATCCGCAATTCATACGTAACATCCGTAACTAATCCGTATCGTCCGCAGAATATAGGTTACTTTTGGTCAAATTTGCGTAATTTGGGGCAAAAATTACGCATTTTCATTATCCAAATATACGCAGGCATCCGTAGGTCCGTAACATGGCCGTGTGACTGTAACATAAAGGGTTTTCAATTTTAGTTACAGTGACCTAATTTCTTGACGAATCAACACGATTTGAAAAACCTAGAAGCTTCTGTCGATGCTACTGATAAAGTTTAATCAACACCCCGATGACGATTCTTAAGAAGAAATCAGTTAATCGTGTGTCTATGTTTAATAATAGTAACCAAGTTTCTCAAAGAATCGGCTGATTTAAACAAAAGGTCGATACAAGGATGCTTCTGATAACGTTAGAAATATTGACCTAGTTTTTCCACGAATCAGTATGATTTGAACAAAGCTCTATGCAACGATGCTTCTCACCAAATTTGCTTAAGCCGTTTCTGAGGAGTCGTTTACAGAAATGTTTACGTCGGACGACTGACGAGTACGACATACGATGGATGACAAACTGACAAAAAGTGATCCCATTTGCTCACATTGAGTCTTCGGTTCAAGTGAGCTAAATTTAAATTATAATAGATTCAATTCAATGCAATTAAAATTTATTCAGGTAAGTATAAGATCACATGATAGTAAAAGAAATACATCTGAAGTTAAGTTATGCATGCACATTTCTATAATAAATTAAACAAGAAATATTAAGAAACGTTAACATATCTCATAGTAAATGTATAGTATACAGGTGTCTAAAATTAACTTCACATTTTCATTCAGAAAATTCTTATAAATGTAAGATTACTTCAATATATACTCACCGTCAAGGTCAATGAACATGAGACACAAAACAAATCCTTTTAAAACTTAGAATTTGAGGCATTTTGGACAAAATATGATATAATCCATATAACGAGTCGACATTTAAAAAAAGTTACGTGTATTTCTAGATTTAGTGCATTCCACATTGTTGTTACGATATGCACGTGCATTTCCGGGTTTCTTCAGATATATCGCATAAAGAAATCATTTTCTCAGAAACATTCATTAAATAATACTGTTAGAAGTCAAACAATAAAAAGGCCAGTAAAATCAATTGTAATCTATTAAGAGAGAGATTAAATGGTCTTAATGTTACTCATATCACTTGCATTTTCTGCAATTTATACTCATGTTCTTACCATACTTTGTATGTTTTATAGTTTATTAAAGCCTCGTCATAGTACAGTAGTATAAAAAAAAACAGCAACATTACATATGATTTTAACTATGCCATTCTAAAAGAATTATAAGAGACTAAATGAAATAAATTTCATTTACAACAATAACATAATAGGACAAAGTGAACCTAAGTGATTGGTTTTGGACCTATTGTACCGTGTCATCAGACTCACAAATAGCTGCAGCAATAATCAAAACGAACCAATCACAAAGGCATTATCAATTTCACAATATATATCATAAATTAAATGTTTAAGCCTATACATACATTATATATAATATGCTAAATTGCTAAAAAGCCGAACAATCATTTTTAATCGCCCGCATGTGTATCGCAACCATGATACACATATGTTTAAAATGCCATTAAAGGTGTAGACTATGACTTTTGTAAATAAGCACGTGAGAACAATTTAGTCCATCTTCAAAATGCAAATAATAATAATAAAATAATAAACAAAAAAACAAATAGAGCTAAAAAAAACATTTATCATTATCAGGGCAGAGCCAGGCATGAACAGATTAACAGTAAATGTTCAGAAAATACATGTCACATTCAAATTAAATATAAATTCAGTTAAAATAAAAAAAATATTGTATACGAGGAATTTTCGATAAGTTGATAGACTTTTTCTGTAATTAAAAACGAATGTACATGTATGAAATAAATAGGAATTTCTAGATGGTAGAATATTAAAACAGGCTTTGGCATTTGGCTCTTATGATTTCCTGACTGGAAAATAAAAAACTTCATCGCTTCATTGCTTATACGCACACTTTGTTTGGCGTTATGTAGGCTTTACCAGTATGTATTTTATAGAAATTGGCTAAACTAGCTTCAGTATGACGGGATTCTAACGTGGACCATTCTAACTATTCTATCATTTCTCCAACATGACTTGTATTGTGCCATCACATGACCATCTGGCAGGAGAACTACTCTTTTCTGAATGTTATTGTCCAAAGTCCCCAGTCTGGGAAAGTATAAGCCTTCCTTTGCTGCTCGTCCTCACTATTCGAATCGACGACTGAAACAATCCTTGGATTTTGTTCTTTCTCCATTTTCGCCAAAACCTTTTTTCTAAAGACGTAAGGGGTTTCCATCAACACGAAATCTTCGATCTCATACAAGTCCGCCCTTTCACCATGAAATCTTTGAAATATGGCGTCAGCAACACTATCTGGATTCTGATCATTTTTTACACTCAACGTATGCCCTTTCCGGATTATCGAATAGTCCGACATTCCAAAGCTGCCATCGTACTGCGATACTGTATTCATAGATTCTTTCATTGCTTTCAGTCCTATGACGTGATTCGTTATGAATACCATATGATAAATTAGGGCGTTACCCTTTCCCCTCATTTCAAATGTTAATGAATATTTAGTGTTTGCTTTATTGCGAAGTACTACTTCATAGTTGTGTGTACAATTAGTTGTATCATTGGTGGGGTTTTCAGGATCACTACAGTTTCGAACTATGTATTTCACAAAGTCTGCGACAGCATCTTCTGTAGCTCTAACGTCTAGTCCACGAGCTTCGGCAGCGGCTTCTATATCGTGAGTATCGATTCCATATAATTTAGCCACACCTTCTGGATTTCTTGAAACAAATCTATTCACGAAGCTGCTCATGAAGTTGACTAAAAGTTCTTTATTTTGCCCTATATACTTCTGCATAGATTCCATCGGACTATGTGTGTAGCCGAATGGGTCAATAAATGCTAGACATCGGGTACTTGCGCCAACAAAAGGTGGATCAAAATCAACGAATTTCAAATTGTGAATTTCACAGTCGACATAGAATGTGGGACCTTTTAATTTAAACAAAATCTTATTTGCTGTACGAGTGTACTGAATGATTTGGTTTGTTGTTTTTGCAAAGTAATGTAGGACTGAATATACAGCTGTATGCAATATGTCGAAATTTTTCTTTTTCTTTTCAATGAAAAAAAGTTCTATTGTTGCGCCTTCATCTCCTTCCTCAACACCTGCCTGAACGTCATCATGGGAATTGGGAATTTTATCCCAAGCAAATTCTTCCTGTGTATCCTTTTTGTAGAGGAAATTCAGGGCAACCATCAAAGCAATAATGGGAGAGCCGTGATTTTCTATTGTATTGGACCATTCTTTCATATAACGCCCAGCTCCGGCAAAACCATCAATTATTCTGGTTGTGTATCCCATTCCTGCCTGTTGCGTCTTCGCTATATATGCCTGTATATATTTTTTATACATGATTCTTTTGACAAGGCCATGTGGAGTGTCATTCTCAAAGAATTGTGAAGCCATTTTTTCCTACTGACGTTCTGAAAAAAAAAGAGTACCTACTTTACAATATTAAATTTTACATACGTAGACAGACATAGACATAAAACAAAACACGTTATAATTCCAAAGGGTTGGGTAACATGTTATAATAACATTATATCAAACACTCTGTTGCCATGCTAGTTCATTTCTACAAAAAGGAATTATACAAGAACTATTCATTATTCTCAGTTCATTTAAAATGTGATTAAATCTCAACTCATGTGTGTATTTCTGGTTTCACGATGATCCTAAATATATTTTTTAAAAAACAAATGATTTTTTGCAAAAAGATGGATTTTAATTGATAGTTGTATTTTTAGATTTTTCCTGAAGTTCGAAAATTTGAAGAAAAGAGTTATTATTTATTTAGTATATTTTGAGAGCTTCAACTTGTTTAAGAATTAAATTTACCAGGAGTTATTATTCAGGGAAAAACAAAAGAAGAAATCTACCTACCGATCCTATATATCTCAATACCGTGTGAGGTGGAGGTTAGAAAAGACATACATACAACATTGTACAACTATAGCTATTTTCTAAGTATATGTGACTTGGTATCATATACTAGTAATTGAAAGAACGAGAGTTGTATATAAACCTGCTTTATTTCACCTTTGTGAAGGAAAAAAAAGATGTTTTTTAAGGAAAATTGTGATTAATTTCAACTAATTTATGTAATGAAGATACATTGACATTGTCTGAGTTCACTTAACGAGTTAAAGTATATGTTTTTGAGGACACTGTTGCACGTGTGCGTGCGTGCGTGTTTACGCGCGTTCATGTGGGAGCGTTTGTTGCGTCTGTCAAATGAACTGCAATATATCTGAAAATTTATTGTATGTAATACCTACACTGTCTCCATGTTTTGTGAAATTGTATGTTGTATCCTCACGGGCTTTTAATCCTATTGGAATTTGGAAATAAAAGTTTTTATATATATATCGAAATAGTGCGGAACCACCGTTTTCAAAGGGCTAGAAAAATGTGCAGCCAGACCGGGGCTCGAACCCGGGACCTTCGGACTACCGTTCCGATGCTCTACCGACTGAGCTAGCCGGCCGGACAATGCAACATCAATCTACCTGTTAGATATCCATAACCGTGACACACTCCCCCTACAGATTGAAATTCGTCCTCGAATTTCCATGGGTAGGTACAGAGAATCATTTGCATGTTTCTCGAAGTTTACTCAGTCACGGTCCCCCGTTGGGCGCAAATGTCATAGGGCTAGAAAAATGTGCAGCCAGACCGGGGCTCGTAACCCGAGACCTTCGGACTACCGTTCCGATGCTCTACCGACTGAGCTAGCCGGCCGGACAATGCAACATCAATCTACCTGTTAGATATCCATAACCGTGACCCCCCCCCCCCCCTACAGATTGAAATTCGTCCTCGAATTTCCATGGGTAGGTACAGAGAATCATTTGCATGTTTCTCGAAGTTTACTCAGTCACGGTCCCCCGTTGGGCGCCAAATGTCACAGGGCTAGAAAAATGTGCAGCCAGACCGGGGCTCGTAACCCGGGACCTTCGGAATACCGTTCCGATGCTCTACCGACTGAGTTAGCCGGCCGGACAATGCAACATCAATCTACCTGTTAGATATCCATAACCGTTTCGTTACCACTCCCAAAAAGTACAATTTAATTATTTAAATAAGGACCTTTAATAATCATACTCTTATCACACAGAAAAAACATCATTCATCAGGGATATTATTTATAATGTTGTTTGGTGGCGGACCGAATTACGTATCAGTTATTGCTTTATCTTCCGTCAGCGACGGCTGTCATTGCAACAATAACGTCTCCTGTCGTAATATCATTTGCGTTACTGACTTCTTTATGTCCAGTTCAACATCTGTTGTAAAGGCAATTTTTTTTTTTTGCGTTACTGACTTCTTTATGTCCAATTTTATAAAATGTCTAATGTATTTCGTTTTTATTAGTACATAAATTATTAAAAATGGATGCTTAATATGAGAAATATCCTCAAATCGTTAACACCACAAAAGCATTTTGCAACCAGAATTTCTACGGCTGAATTATTTTTCTAAAGAGCGAATAGAGTCTTTAATTTATCAATAGGGTAGCACTGTATAAATGTTTTTTCCCCCATATATATGTCACAAAATGTCACGGGTAGAGCGTATTGGTCGTACATAGCTCTTGTAAGCTGTTAGTTACACCCTAATATATTGCTGAGTTGAAACAAATTCACAATATCCATGATATATTCATGTAACACGTAAAAGCGTGCACATTTTAAGTGGCCGCCAAAGAGGCCGTGTAATACGTTTAGTTTTGTGCTTATGCATGTAAACGTATAGGTCTATCTTCCTTAAACGGCAAAATTGTGTAAGGGGCCTCTCGTGTAGATTTTAATACTGCGAATTTAACCACGTATGTCACGGACTGAACGGGGGAAATAATGGTTTGGGCGTAATGTTTGCTATAAAACACATTGTCTCCTAGTTCTGGCCGGGATTGCTAGATATAGTTGCTTTGGTTGGAACAGAAGTTGGACGGTGAAATTCACAGGCAGTATGTGGTCAGTATTTATTTTATTAAACTTTTATCGTACATTTGTATTCAGTGGGCGGCGCCATCTTGGTTGGCGGTTACGACATCCGGTTAGCTTTGATGTTTCTCAAACATTAACTTTAGACTAGCATATGATTTTGAAGTTACTTTATTAGATGTAATTATTGTAATTGATCATTAATTGTAAAACAATATTATTTTGATAACAGTGGATAATATGTGCATTAGTTAACGTTGGCGTATAACTCAGTGATTGTAATACACGATTGTTAACATTAGTTAACAATGAGATGAGTGACTAGGATAAATGTTCGACGCGTATGCATAGCGTTGTATAATGTGGTCATTAGTTGACATGCGTGCATGCATAACTCAGTGAGTGTAATATACGAGTGATTTGATAATGTTTATATTACATGTATTAGGGGCATTGATTAACAGCGACGTACATGGCGTATACATGGCATTGAAGAATATGTATACATTGCTACTCATCATTAGTACAGCTTACATATATTTATTGAATAATGATTTGTTTGGGTAATGATAATTATGCAAGACTGTTATGTGTGTCAACCGACATCTAAAACGTATGTATAATTACAGCCTAAGCCATCCAGGGTTGGATATTCCGGAGTGGAGCTAAGCGTCCACGTATAACGTAAAGAGCGGTGGAGACGGTCCCCGTACCTGCGCAGCATGGCCAGGTTCTAGTAGCGACAACCCCCGGGACACAAGGTGGGCCCGTTATCAGTCCTCACTGGAGGAACATCACCCACAACCTCAGTGGAGGTTAATCATCTTACATATCGCGTCATCAACCCTTATAGAAGGCATATGATGACAATCACCCATTGGATTCGCGCATCATCATCTTCATGAGCTCTCGCGCATCACAGTTATCGCGCTAGATCGTAGATCAACATTGTTATAACTTTAACAACACTTTAGTGTCGTATACATTCAGTATTTGTTACAATACTAAGAACGTCTTAAACGTTCATGAGAACATTCTTTTCATATTTCATCTGTGTTTTCGCTTGTTTTTTTTAGATAATTGTATATATATTTAACATATTATAAAAGTTGCATTAAACTGATGTAAATGCATTCACCGTCATTGATTCTTTCCTGAGTTAGCCCCAACCACTAGGGCCATCGACAACTGGTTTTCAGAGTAAAGGGATTTTGGGCGACTACGGAGGGAAAGAATCAATAAGTGATCTTTATTATGATATACTAAATCTCTACGTATTATTTTAGAAGTGTGTACCACCCTCTGATCCATCAAGGCGACTGTAGACGATCACGGCCACAGCTTGGAAGACAAGTCAAGACACGTCAAGGGTAGGGTGAGTCCAAACTGTTGTTTTGTACGTTCTTTCCTTGGCACGAGGTCGCAGTGGTCTACACGATTGGGTCTGAGGCACTTTTGCTCAATAATTTGGGTACAGATAGTATCCAATTAGGTTGGCGAACAAGACGTTCTACTCATGTTGTGACACTCGAGTATACTTATATTGACGGGAGGAGTAATATACATGTACATGTTATACACATTTCTATGATTGTTTAAGGTTTATGTCCAATATCAATATAGATATTTTATGTAGTGTATATGTTTTGTGGAAGCTAGATACTATCTATACATAACCGTTAGTAGTTAGCGCTAGTACAAATGTGTATGTAACTTGTCCTATGATGATGCCCAGGTATTTACTGAAGACACAGTGACTTACCATTAGTAGTTAGTTGAGTAGAATTATTAGTGACGTGTGTATTGTAATTATTGTAGTTAGTATTCCACAATGTCTATGACCATGACGTCCATAAAGGATCTTACGGAGATGGGAAAGGAGTTAGGGTATGCTGGAGAGGAGCTTAGAACTTTTGTTAAAGACGAACAGGCTAGGGAAAGGGAATTTAGACTTGAGGAAAGAGAATTAGCAAAGCAGGAAAGAGATGAAGAAAGTAGATTAGCTAAAGAGAAGCTAGATGCTGATAAAGAGAAGCTAGAATTAGAAAGTAGATTAGCCACAGAGAAGATAGGATTAGAAAGTAGATTAGCCACAGGGAAGTTAGAATTAGAAGGTAGATTAGCTAAAGAGAAGCGAGATGATGATAAAGAGAAGCGAGATGATGAAATTAGAATAGTAAGGGAGAAGTAAGAGTTAAAACATGAGAGGTTCGAAACAGATGGTAGACTAGCTAAGGCTAAGATAATGATGGAGAGGGAGAAATCAGAGTTTGATCATAAGTTAGCTTTAGAGTTGGAAGCTGCTAAGACACATAGTAAGGACAGTAAAACTGAAGGGAAAGATAGTTATTCTGGGAAGTTAAAAGGTCCGAAGTTACCATACGTTGATGCTGACAAAGATAACATGGACGGTTACTTGTTACGGTTTGAACGTTATGCTGAGTTACAAGAATGGACCAAAGATAAGTTGGCAGTTCATTTAAGTGCGTTATTGAGAGGCAAGGCCTAAGATGTATTTTCTAGATTACCTAGTGTAGATTCTCTTGACTTTGACAAGTTAAAGGATGCTCTTTTAAAGAGATTTGAGTTAACTGAAGAAGGTTTTAGAAAGCGGTTTAGAGCTTGTTTGCCTGAGAAAGGGGAGTCATTTATTCAGTTTATTAGTAGGTCTATAAATTACTTAGATAGGTGGTTAGAGTTAGGGAAGGTAACGCAGACTCATCAAGGCCTCATAGATTTCTTGTTGCGGGACCAGCTATTCAATGTTTGTAGTAGAGATCTGTTCTTATTTCTGAAAGAAGGAAAACTAACTAGTGTAGATGAAATGGCAACACAAGCAGATCAGTTTGCCGAGGTTAGAGGTGGAGCTCATAATGTAGTGTCGAAAGACAGAACTTTTAGAGATAGGCAAGGGGACGATCAAAGTAATAAACAGAAAGGCAAGAGTGGAAACTATAGAGATGGAGGTAGTTCGATGGGTACTAGAGGAGGTAGCAATAGTGGTAACATAGGTAGACCTTTTATTCGGTGTCGTCACTGTAATGGGAATCATACTTCGCATGATTGTAGGAAAGCGGTGAAAATATCCGCTTCGTAGACAATTTTAGTGACAATAGTAGAGTGGACAACAACGTAGGTAGCCAGAACCAAGGTTTTAACAACTCATGGAATTTCAGTAGAGGTAGAGGTGGTCAAAACCGAGGTAGAGGTAGAGGCAGAGGTAATAATAGTCCGGTTATTAAAACCGAGAATAGTAGTTGTTGTGTTAGATCGGATGGTGTAATGGCGAAGAGCGGAACATGTCTCTTTCCATATACAAATCTTCCAACGGCAGATGGTAGAGTGAATGGCACGGACGTAATTGTAATGAGGGATACAGGTTGTACAGGTGTGGTAGTTAGGCGTAGTTTAGTTACGGATGACCAGTTGGTAGGTAAACAGTCACCGTGTCGGTAGAGCACGTGCCAATAGCGAGAATAGATGTAGATACACCTTTCTTTAAAGGGACTACAGAGGCACTGTGTATGGACGACCCGATGTATGATTTAACGATAGGGAACATAGAAGGTTCAGTACTTCCGGTAGTGTCCGATTTTAGGAGTAGCATACGTAATGCAGTAGAGACTAGAGCGCAGGTTCAGAAGCAAGCTCATGCTTATAGAAAATTAATGGTTCCTGCAGCCGTAGGTGACATATCTAAAGCGGAGTTTATAGAAGCACAAACTCAAGACGAGTCGTTAGAGCCTTGTAAAGTGAAGGCCAAGGATGGTGTAGTGAAGAAGTGTAAAGGGTCCGGTAGTTGTAAGTTTGTACATAAGAATAGATTATTGTACAGAGAATTTGAAGATAGTGATGGTAGACAGTTTCACCAATTAGTGGTACCTACCCAGTATAGAACGACAGTGCTTAAGATAGCTCATGAGTCGATTATGGGAGGTCATTTAGGCGTAAAGAAAACGTCAGATAGAGTATTGGCAGAATTGTATTGGCCAGGCATTAGTGGAAATGTAACTAGGTATTGTAGGTCCTGCGATGTATGCCAAAGGACAGTACCAAAAGGTCGAGTGACCAAAGTACATTTAGGTCAGATGCCACTGATAGAGACACCATTTAAGCGGGTAGCCGTAGACATAGTTGGACCAATTTTTCCAGTGTCGGATAGGAAAAATAGGTACATTTTAACCATGGTACACTATGCAACTAGGTATCCGGAGGCAGTAGCATTGTCCTCAATTGAAACTGAGAGAGTAGCTGAGGCATTAGTTGATATGTTCAGTAGGCTAGGTGTACCAGAGGAAATGCTGACTGATTGTGGGTCACAGTTCACGTCAGAACTTATGGCTGAAGTAAGCAGGTTATTGTCTTTGTGTCAAATCACGACAACATCGTATCACCCTCTGTGTAACGGGTTAGTCGAACGATTTAACAGGACGTTAAAGCAAATCTTACGGCGTATGTGTACAGAGAGACCCAAAGATTGGGACAAGTATCTCAATGCTTTGTTGTTTGCATTTAGAGAGGTTCCACAAGAGAGTTTAGGATTTTCTCCGTTTGAGTTATTGTACGGTAGATCAGTTAGAGGTCCCATGAGGATTCTTAGAGAGATGTGGGCAGGTGAAGTAGATAGTGATGAGGTTAAGACTACATATCAGTATGTTTTAGATCTGAAGGAGAAACTAGAGGAGACTTGTAAGATAGCTCAAAGTCAGTTAGTTAAGGCAAGTGCCAAGTATAAACGGTACTATGACCAGAAAGCTAGAGCTAGGAAATTTAAGATAGATGACCAGGTGTTACTGTTACTCCTGACCGACAATAATAAGCTGTTATTACAATGGAAAGGTCCGTTTTACGTTAGAGGGATAGTGAACACTATGGATTATCGTATCGAGATAAACGGAAAGTTAAAGACCTTTCATGCGAATATGCTGAAAGAGTAAATCAGTAGAACCGATAATGTGCAACAAGGGGTGTTAACTGTAGTTAATGTTGCAGTTATTGAGGATAGTGAGGAAGGCAGTAGTGAGGACACTAGTCCCATGTATTTTCCCACTAGTGTAGGTAAGGAGACAGCAGCCGATGTAGACATATCGGGCATGCTTAGTGTAGTAGAGAAACGAGAGGTATGTCGTTTAGACTCTGAGTGTAGTGCTGTTCGGTTCGATGCGTCGAGACCAACAGATGTAGTGCAGTGTAGCTTTAAGCAAACTTTAGCAAAGCCGATTAGGGAAACGGGAGACCCTACTCCATTTCGCAAACAGTATACTGGTAATGCGATGGATGCAATGTGTAAGGTTGGAGTTCTTGTAGTGGCAGGAAGTAGTGTTATTAGTAACCGTAAAGTCGCTGTAATAGACCGTGGAAAGCACAATATTGGGACAGACTATTTAAGTCGCCGCACATAATGACAGGTTTAGTACTATAGTAGTTTATGTTACGACAGTGTAGTGTAAAATTGTAGAATATTGTTGAAATTTTAATGTTTCTTATTATGCAACCATGTCTTTTGTTAGGACTAATTAATAGTTTAAGTAATCATTTTGTTGAATTTTAAAATGTGTATCACTTTCTTTAAGTGGGGAGATGTTGTCACAAAATGTCACGGGTAGAGCGTATTGGTCGTACATAGCTCTTGTAAGCTGTTAGTTACACCCTAATCTATTGTTGAGTTGAAACAAATTCACAATATCCATGATATATTCATGTAACACGTAAAAGCGTGCACATTTTAAGTGGCCGCCAAAGAGGCCGTGTAATACGTTTAGTTTTGTGCTTATGCATGTAAACGTATAGGTCTATCTTCCTTAAACGGCAAAATTGTGTAAGGGGCCTCTCGTGTAGATTTTAATACTGCGAATTTAACCACGTATGTCACGGACTGAACGGGGGAAATAATGGTTTGGGCGTAATGTTTGCTATAAAAAACACATTGTCTCCTAGTTCTGGCCGGGATTGCTAGATATAGTTGCTTTGGTTGGAACAGAAGTTGGACGGTGAAATTCACAGGCAGTATGTGGTCAGTATTTATTTTATTAAACTTTTATCGTACATTTGTATTCAGTAGGCGGCGCCATCTTGGTTGGCGGTTACGACATCCGGTTAGCTTTGATGTTTCTCAAATATTAACTTTAGACTAGCATATGAATTTGAAGTTACTTTATTAGACGTAATTATTGTAATTGATCATTAATTGTAAAACAATATTATTTTGATAACAGTGGATAATAGGTGCATTAGTTAACGTTGGCGTATAACTCAGTGATTGTAATACACGATTGTTAACATTAGTTAACAATGAGATGAGTGACTAGGATAAATGTTCGACGCGTATGCATAGCGTTGTATAATGTGGTCATTAGTTGACATGCGTGCATGCATAGCTCAGTGAGTGTAATATACGAGTGATTTGATAATGTTTATATTACATGTATTAGGGGCATTGATTAACAGCGACGTACATGGCGTATACATGGCGTTGTAGAATATGTATACATTGCTACTCATCATTAGTACAGCTTACATATATTTATTGAATAATGATTTGTTTGGGTAATGATAATTATGCAAGATTGTTATGTGTGTCAACCGACATCTAAAACGTATGTATAATTACAGCCTAAGCCATCCAGGGTTGGACATTCCGGAGTGGAGCTAAGCGTTCACGTATAACGTAAAGAGCGGTGGAGACGGTCCCCGTACCTGCGCAGCATGGCCAGGTTCTAGTAGCGACAACACCCGGGACACAAGGTGTGCCCGTTATCAGTCCTCACTGGAGGAACATCACCCACAACCTCAGTGGAGGTTAATCATCTTACATATCGCGTCATCAACCCTTATAGAAGGCATTTGATGACAATCACCCATTGGATTCGCGCATCATCATCTTCATGAGCTCCCGCGCATCACAGTTATAGCGCTAGATCATAGATCAACATTGTTATAACTTTAACAACACTTTAGTGTCGTATACATTCAGTATTTGTTACAATACTAAGAACGTCTTAAACGTTCATGAGAACATTCTTCTCATATTTCATCTGTGTATTCGCTTGTTTTTTAGATAATTGTATATATATTTAACATATTTTAAAAGTTGCATTAAACTTATGTAAATGCATTCACCTTCATTGATTCTTTCCTGAGTTAGCCCCAACCACTAGGGTCATCTATATCGAAATAGTGCGGAACCACAGTTTCGTTACTACTCCCAAAAAGTACAATTTAATTATTTAAATAAGGACCTTTAATAATCATACTCTTATCACACAGAAAAAAACATCATTCATCAGGGATTTGAATTGTTATAATTTATAATGTTGTTTGGTGGCGGACCGAATTACGTATTAGTAATTGCTTTATCTGCCGTCAGCGACGGCTGTCATTTCGACAATAACGTCTCCTGTCGTATTATCATTTGCGTTACTGACTTCTTTATGTCCAGTTCAACATCTGTTGTAAAAGTTATTTTATTTTGTTTTGCGTTACTGACTTCTTTATGTCCAATTTTATAAAATGTCTAATGTATTTCGTTTTTATTAGTACATAAATTATTAAAAATGGATGCTTAATATGAGGAATATCCTCAAATCGTTAACACCACAAAAGCATTTTGCAACCAGAATTTCTACGGCTGAATTATTTTTCTAAACAGCGAAATAGAGTCTTTAATTCATCAATGATGATTCAGAAGAGCATCGTGACAACATGTCGTCTGCTACACATGAAAGAAGCAAACTCAAGTGCCCAATTTTGAAGCAAAACAATCGCTGATATCACCTCCCTCGCCACATTGCTAACACATTGGTGGCCAATGCTGCCATTTCTACCATAAACTACCGATATCCGTTCAGAGTTGATTGGTTGCCAATTGTAACGTTGGTACCCATTGGTAACCCAGTTAACCAACGTGGTTACCAATGAGAGAACCCTGAACGCGCTCAATAACCTGTCAAACGTGCGTCGTACGCATGACCGATTACCAGAATAAACAGGAAATAATTAGCAAGATTTAACAATGGTGTCAGACATATTCAATTTCAATTCAATTTCAATGACCCATGGTTAATTGGGCATTTGACATGCGACAGGAAATGTGTGACGTAATTGCCAGACAGGTCAGTGCCGGACGTTTTTTAACTGGACACATTTACGGATTTTTTTCTCCAAAATCATAAATGCGCGAATTAACGTCCCCTCGAAATTGTGTTTTTGGAAAGAACCTCGAAATGTAATACCGACGAAATAAAATGATTCCACAGTATTGATTGATGTAACTTTTTCTCATGAATTCGAATATCTTTCAAATTGTAGATTCTTCTAGAAAATAGCTGATGTAGCAGCTTGAATAAGGCATCAACAGGCAACCTTACACGTTTTGTTTTTCATTTTATTTTATTTGTCACTATACAAAATGAAAAAAATAAAAAATAAATCACTCGGAATTTTCTGTTTTATACAACATTATACAACATTACCCCCGGATGTAAAAGTAAATTACTGGATGTATAAACATTATTTACATGACATAATTAGTTACATTCATACTGAAATACCCTTTAACATTCTAAAAATGCAATATCTGTTAAACTTAAAGAACGGATGGCGGGAGGTGTACAGTACTGGTTCTACCCAGGAATAAGTAGGTGGTCTGCCTCCACCACAAAAAAACATTATTATTATTAACAGCTTACAGAAAAATGACGTTAAACACCAAATAAACAAACAAAAACACAGTTAAACAGTAACTGGTTGCATATTTTATACTCGGCACTCGTCATAGTCGTACCCTATAACTGCCCAAAATACACATGAACTGTCTCCAGGTGTTTCAGGCGATTTGTTCAATATCTACAAATAAGAACACTAATTATATGTTTTGTTGCTGTTGTTTATTTAACTACCATTAATTTGTTGTCTTTACATAACATGTAATAACTATTGCATTCCATATACGTATAATGTTACAACATGTACCAATTGCAAATACTCATGTAACAGTTATATATAGCTAAAAATCTATACAAAACACACTTAATAAAACTGTTAGTCTATATAAATTATGATACAAAAACAGATGAACATCCGTAAAATAAGTCTCTGGACTGTTAAAATTGAATCAATGTAAAAGTTAGTATAGTGAAACGTGAATGTAATTTTTTTGACTTATGTACTATTTTTTCAACTAGTATTAATAATATGTAAATAGTTGTTTTCCTACAACATAGAGCAATGCGAGTATTGAAACACACCATCAGCTGCAATGGCAGGGGACATGGCATGTTAACCGTTTTGTGTTAGACAAATAATTGCGGTATCAAATGACTGGGTACGATTGAGTCATATGCCAAATATGTGTTTCAATAAACGAATATTCTTTTATTGTTTTAATAGTAAAGGTTCTAGATGTAAAAATTGGTGTTACAGAGTTTTAAATAATTTTTCAAAAATTGAGTTCAATAACGTTCTGAGTGTAATTAACCCTATTGTTAAACGTAAATGTTTAGATGATGTTAAGAGTGCATCTTTAAATCAGTTTATAATAAATTGGAATGTAAATATTAACTCGGAAAGTGTAGTAGTAATATTGGTGGCAATAAATTACGTACTTATAACTTATTTAAAACTACATTTGAAACAGAAAGGTACTGTAAACTAATACTACCAAAAAAGCATAGGTCGGCTTATTCTAGATTAGATTCCGTTGTGGCGTAGCACCAATTAGACTAGAGACTGGAAGATATGAAAGACTTCAGATTAGTGAAAGAGTTTGTCCATTTTGTTATGTTCAGGTGGAAGATGAGTTACATGTTATGATAACCTGTCCTTTATATAATGATATCAGAGCTAATTTATATGATAAAGCAATACGCCTAAATCCCTATTTTAATAACTCTACAGATGAATAAAAATTAGTATATTTATTCACAAATGCAGACTTAATTCGTGTATGTGCCAAATCCTGCTACTTAATTCTTCTACTTCGATCTAGCTTTTTGTATCGCTAGTCTTTTTTCCTTCTTAAATATGCCAAACAATGTCAATTTTATATTGTTGATAATGTCAACTTGTTTTTATCATATCGTGATTCTGTTTTATTTTCTTCTATGAAAATGATGCTAATCAGTTCCTTTTTGATCTGATCAAAGGGGATAAATGAATTTTTAATTCTGTTATAACTTATGCGCAATAGTGCTTTGTTTATTTTGTCAAATCTTACAATACTCATTCTTAGTATATATGTTATAGATAGATTAGCATCATTTACATAGTCTTAATGTGTAATATATATGCTAATATCGTTTGAGTTTGATGTTATTAGCTACTTTTAAAATATGTTGATGGTTTTATAACTATAGTCTCTTATAATTCTAATTAGAATGGCATGGCTATCTTATAATGCTTACGATGTTTTATTTATGTTTGTATATATTGTAAACCATGATGAGACTTTAATAAAGAAATATTATTATTTCCTATTAGTTCCGACATTGTGTCATGTATTTATACTTATATGTTATTGTTGTAATTTGCTTTATCTGTTCACTGATTTGTAAAATTAAGTAGTTTGAAATAAAGTTTCTTACTTACACATTTCACAGCTTATCCAAACTCATTTTAATGGCATTTTTAACAACATCTATTTGTAACTTATTTGCAGGCCAACATGCGAAGTATGCATTGATGTGAATTAATGAATGTTAGATGTTAATGTGCAATACTATCGTCTCCTATAATTATCTTAGAATAGTGTTTATAATTTATGTCTTATGAATTAAGTATCTATGTACGTATATTTGTTTGCAAACAATAAGACCTTTGATCTTTGTTTTATTCTCTCCTTTAAGATGACACATATGCAAACAATAATACAGCTTGTAGAATGGTCATTGCAATTCCTTTTGCATTAAGTTTGCACAGGTGTAAATCGTTAATTAACAAGAGGAATTTCAACGACCATGCTACAATGATATACAAGCAATCAAAGATACAAAGTTTCACAAGCCGGTCGGAACACTTACATAAGAAAACTGTAAGGTGAAGGAATATGATAAAAATAAAGGAACTGTGTGTAGATGATAGACATTTTTTATTTGTAATTAATTTTCAACAATCAAAACACATTTATCATGAAAGGTTTGAGTCCTAGATGATGGTCTCCCATGGGGTTTTGAGGAACAAGGGAACATAGCTATTTATTTTGGGGAACAAGGGATTATTTTGGGGATCAGGGGAACATTGTCTGTTATTTTCAGGGGAAAAGGGAACATTTTTGGATGTGTTAAACACAACGGAGTGACATTTTTGCATAGGAACATTGCCAGACAAAACCAATTGATCATTAGCATGTCCATATTCAAACAAAAACGGTCCAAACCAAATAACTATTCGAAATCCGATCAAATAAACTGTTCATCTGAATGTTTCACCATATCACTTGTTTCAGTTTACTTATTTTCAGTACTTATACAATTATGCTATACATATTTTCAGTGTGATGGGTGAATTTAACAATTGTATATAATTCAATGATGGAATCAAGGGCTGATGATCACATAAGCCTTTGCATATGTTTAATAAATAACTAGAAGGGTGTTCCATGGAAAACTTTTGTCGCCTGTCATGTGCTTATTTAACGTTATGAGCTAGGTCAGGTTGCAGGTTAAAGTTTTATGGAAAGGGGCATGACTTTGCCGAAATGAAAGTCAAAGTTATTAGACATGTGTAACGACTTTCCTTCGGGTGAGATGAAGATGTTTATGAAGTTTCATGAACATAGGTTAACTACTTTTTAAGTCATGACCTAGTTCAGTTTGCAGGTTAAAGCGTGATGGACAGACGAACGAAGACATGCACAGTGATCCCTACTTGTCTGCCATGCTACATGATATGAAATTTTAAATTGTAACATTTCTGTGAATCATGATTTAATGTTAGCTTAATCTTCTTAATTAAAAACTTAAAAGTGTACTTTATCATCTGCCTTTATAGAATCTTTATTACATAGAGGTCACACGTTTATAGTCTTTTATTTTGTTTCGTACTTATAGAATCTAAATGATTATATTCACCGGCAATTTGATTAAATGAAATGATAAATATACTCTAATTTGTTTGGTTAACTTTACCTTCGTTTTCGATAGCATTAAAATGGTTTGCTTCCATATGTTTTGATACGGTTTTTAAGGGTTGAACTATGTTTACATGACTTACGTATTAACAATATTAAGAAATTAAAATCCTACGGACGGACGGACAAACGAACGAACGAACGAACTGACACACATACACCCGGACGACATTGTGATCGCTAAGTCGAGATCCGTAAACGAGCTCGACAAGAACACAAACAAAAATCCTCCACGCCTTCGATATAGACTACGTATTGTGGATAATGGATAACCGCAGATACATATTCTAATTTGTTATTTTATTTCGCCAATAACAGATAACATTAAATTAACCAATAACAGATAACAGTTAATATTATTTCACAATAACAGATAACAAACAAATAATTTTGTCAATAACAGCGTAACAGAAATAACCATTGCCCTTCCTCCCCTATTCCACCCCATCCCCCCCATCCATCCCCCCACCCCAACCCCCTACAACTTTTGAGAAAACACGCACTCTTTTTTTAACCCACTTGTATTTAATGTTACCTCTTTATTTAAAAAATGACAGAATATGTAAATTATTTAAGATTTTAGGTATCATAGTAAGCAATTTTCCTTTAACACCTACCCATTTAATACAAACAAATACACTAATTCATAACCGTCTTCAAAATTGTATTCAGCAGTATGGACTAATTGACTACGAGAATAACGGCACTGGAGACGAGAATAACGGCACTGGAGAGATTTCATCAGTGCTTGTGTCCCCTTACACTAAAGATGGGTGAAGATAATCTATTAATGTGCACTGACATTATAAAAGCTTAAAACATATTAAAAGCAAAAAAATCAAATTAAATTAAAAAACAATAAAAAAAAAAACAATAAAAAAACACAAAATCAACAACACGTGTTTAAAAGTGATTAACACTTTCAGATCGATCGTTGACGTTTCATATACATAGGTCAACTACACAGGTTAGGTTCATGTTAAAGTTTATGAAATCTGAATAAAAATTTCAAAGATTAGTGATTAAGCATCATTTATTATCGTTATCTTGACCGGGTCAACTACTATTAAAGGAACACATGGCAATCTTGCAATGTTTATCAAGCAGTGAAATTAGCGTCTCGATTTATTAATCCAGTATCATTTTGACTTGGAACCTGTTTGCATATAATTAAATACATTTGTTCGTTTGATTCTACCAAAATTATCAACAGTTAATAACATGCAAAAACAATTTGCTTTATACTATTCTTATAATTAATAATAACGTCTGAACAAATGCACGTTATGTAGAACAACTAACAGAACAGCATGCGTTTTTAAATAAATCAAGAGTGCCGTGTGAACTATTACAATCAATGAGCTAAAGGAAATAATAGTAATCTAAATATAGATCTGATATAAAAACCAATTAGTTATTTAAAAATAGATACGGAAAACCAATTTGTTATTATAAATAGATGCGTTGGAAAACCAAAGACTGAGGGTCAAGGGAACAAAGTCATTTATTTTTGGGAACAAGGGCACATTGTTATTTTCAGGGAACAAGGGAACATTGTTATAATTTTAGGGAACTGGGGAACATGAGTTTACAGGAAATAAAAATATAATATCTAGTTTTAATGTTAAAAAACACACCTGAAACTTTCACAAAGTGTTATGTTTAACGT
>JAWPHD010015340.1:0-55856 GCA_037043455.1 Cyrtodaria siliqua | reverse complement strand
GAATTGGATCGCTGTTTTCGACGTCGCGTTAACGTCCCAGGAACGCTTCATAAACTTCGAAATGCACTGTTAGAAGAATGGGACAATATCCCTATAGCTCGTATTAATACACCTATTCAGTCTATGCCATCACGAGTGAGAGCCGGACTTGCAGCCAGGGGTGGCCACACTCACTACTAACTTAAACTCGAGATTTAACGACAGTGGTGTTCTTTAAACGCTTCTCGTAAAATAATGAGTAGAGATTATCAAAGGAATTTTGGATGTTAGATTGTTGGATGATTATGTTACATAATGGAATACTTTTTCAATGCATTTGGAATACCATGTAAGAAAAATTTATAGTCAAAGAATTGTATGCGTTTCTTTCTCCTCTCAGTATATTAAATAATATGTACTTTGATTGCTACTTTGAGTTTCGTATTTTTTTTTTGGTGTTTTTTTGGTGTGTTTTCATCTTCCCAACTTAATGCGATAACACACACAAGTAGTAGAAGCGTCGGTTGGGCGTCTTGAGTGCGCATGCGCAGAATGACGTCATCATATGACGCAATATGTTGTGAAATAGACTACATCACTGCGCATGTACCGTTTCACTCACACAAGCGACCAAACTCCACGCAATGATTACTTCCCCTTTCTGTTACAGTAATCACTGCCACCACACACAGCTAATCCAGCTAAGTTTAATTTTTTGGTTAAATATTTTTGAGGTCAATATGTTCATAATATAGGAAAATAGTGTGAAAAACGGTATCTGGTTACAAAAATAATTTATTTATAAAGCAAAAATCAGTTTTAACGAATATGAACACCGGTTACTTGGTTACTTGTAAACAAACATGTATTCCGTTGAGAACATTACAGAAGCTGCGCGTAAATTTAATAAAGAGAATACATGATCCAAACATAGACCTACATACGTATTTAAATCTATGACCCAAGCGAAAACAGGTTGAATGTTTTCAACATCTTCTCGAAGGTGATGATGTTATTGCCAATTTCCTGTTGGTTACGGCAAGAGTTTGCTGTACCAAGCATATCTTAGCGCATCACCATTTTTTGTATTCACATGGCCTCAGCTGTCGTCACGTGATTTGTGTGGTAGCAGCGATTATTGGCTACAACAGTAGGAACGCCAGCCCTATAGCGTATGAATATTTATCAAACAAGGTCACGTGATAAAATCGATAACAAAATGACATTATCGGGAAAATTGTCACTGGTCAGATTTCTTCACCTCTTATTTATAAACTGTGATTATAACAAAACACCATCACAGATCGTTGTTAAAGTAATAATATTCACAAACTACATTGGTCGAACAGAATTGGTGTACACTTCGTGTAATTCCCATTACTAGTTAAAGGTATTTTTCAAAGGGATGAATTTAGGTTGTTTTAAGGTTTAAATTGCCAAAAATGCGCTTTTAAATCAAAATCGATTTATTTTGTCATTTTAGAAGCGAGAATAAAAACAAATGCATGTACGCGTAGATAAATCTTTCCTCTGTCCATATGCAAATTTTTAATGAAATCGGAGACAAGTACTTTTTTTCCCCCAAAATTAACTAACATGACCCACGGACTTTAAGACGGCATAATGCATATACATTTACAGACGCGACCGGGTACACAATAAATGAAATAATTCCATTATTTCAATACATATATTTCAAATGTATGTATCCATGCATTCCAGATTAAATTTCTGATCTATACATGCTTTTGGTTTATGCCGGAGTGCTCAGAATAGGTTTTAACAAACAAAATTGTAACGGTACGTCGGGAAAGGAAATGAGGATTGTGAAAATATATGTTGCAGTGCTAATTTTCTGAATCCGAAAAAAATGCAAACAAATTAAGTTTTAACAGCGAGAATGAATTTTTTTTCACGAAAGTGTTCATTGACATGTCTACTATTATAACCCAAAATTTAAAGTCAATCAGAAAAAAGTACTTTTTTTCCCCAAAATTAACAAAGTACACCGTGTTCGCTAAAATATGAACAATCGCTTTCGAAGTTAATGTACACGCGGGATATAAAACCATGAAATTATGAAATCCTTTTTAAGAGATATATTGATTTCAACATTGTTCTGTATTTAATAAATTATTAGAGTAGAATGTTCACCGTTTTTCTCAAGGACACCATTACGGTAGTATCCCTGCAGCCCCGCCCCTCATTCCACCCCCACCACCCTCCATACCGTATTGATTAGGCTGCTAATGCACAGTTTTAATCAAATTCGATTTATTTCATCATTTTAGAAGCGAGAGAAAAAAACAAAAGCATGTACGCGTAAATATATCTTTCCTCTGTAGATATGTAAAATATAAAAAAAATCGGAGGCAAGTACTTTTTTCCCCCGAAAATTAACAAAGTACACCGTAATCGTTTAAATACGCCGAATCGACGTTCCAAATCGATCTTCGCACGGAATAAATATAAATAATTGTGGAATTATGAATTCATTTATAAAGATAAATCGATTTCAGCATTGTTCAGTAGTTGTTATATTATTGATGTAGTATGTTAACAGTATTTATGAGAGCAACATTACGGTAGTATCCCTCCAACCCCTTGGGTTTCCCCCCTCCAACCCGTACACACAATACGTTGTGTATTGCTGAGAATGCGCCTTTTATTCAAATCGATTTATTTCGTCATTTTAGAAGCGAGCATAATAACAAAATCATATAGATACATCTCTCCTCTGTATATATGTAGAATTTCAATAACGGAGACAAGTACTAATTAAGTAACAGGACCGTCCGACCCAAAGACGGCAACATTCATATTCATTAAGGAAAGACGACCGGCTACAGAAACAATTATATAATTTCGTTATGTAAACACATATATTTAAAATGTATGTGTTCATGTATTTTACACTAAATTTTTTATCTATACATGCTTTGGGTTTATGTCAGAGTGGCCAATTTATTTTAACAAACAATGTTGCAACGGTATATCGGAAAATGAAATCATGATGGCGGCAACATACGTTGCAGAGTTAATTTTCGAAACCAGAAAAAGCGATAAACTAATATAAGTTTAACAGGCAGAAAGAAGTATATTCTTTTAACTGTTCGTTTAAAACTGAGGGGCGACTCGAGTTTTAAAGAAAGCAAGATTGGTATGTGTCCCTTTAACCAAGTAAATAAATGACTGACGAGTAACATACATGCTACTGTCGGTAACAAACATGATTATGTGTAGACTCGAAGATTTCATAACATAAACGTGGACATGACATTGTGTCAATGGAGCACCTGCCAGATTTGTGGTGTTGTGAAACACTGTACGCGTGAATCCAAAAAGTGCGGGTCGTTTATATTTATAGGGTATATATAGTTATATATATATTTATTTATATATATTATTCTTTTATATTTATATGGTCCCAGAACGCAGTCATACTCACTACTATATTGAAAGTAGATACTGAATATACATGTGCGGTGCGTTACGATTTGTAGTATTTGAAAACAGACATATTAAACATTTCCCTGAACATATATACTATATTCATAGAAGTATTATTTCCTGGAAAAAAAATACATGTTTGTTTTCAGCAGTTGAAATCTACTATATTCTGCGAATATTGCTATTTTGAAAATTTGAATACGTCTGTTTTCATCAAATAGCATGTTTTGTTTGTTTTAATATATATATTTTTTAATTTATGATTTAAAAATAAAATGGATGATCGGAATATGTCTTACACACTGTTGAATCCTGTAATTTAACAACAAGTGGTTTGGTTCACAGGCGACAGTGGATGTCTGCAGGGAACTTGACCTTTTACCTAAAAATCAAACGATCATCCTCTTTCCACTGTCCAACAATGAAGTTTCATGAAATTTGCTTTAGGTAAGAGGAAAAACTGTGTGGGCAATACTTTTCATTTTCCGGTCATGGTAACCACAGATCTAACATGTTTATATTTCTGTGTGGTAACGGACCTTTCAACTACTGACTTCAAAATAAACAGGGATTATCATTTCACCAAAGGCATTTAAAGTATGAAGTTTTATGAAATTAGCTTCAGAGAAAGTAATAAAGAGTTTGTACAAAGTTTCGTCAAAATCCAACAAGTAGCGCAGACAAGATTTGTGACAGACGAACGGAAAGGCCAAATCTAATCTGTCTCACCTACCACTTTGTGGTGGAAGACATAATTATAAAGACAATATTTTAGTTCATATGTATACTTTATTAAGCAAATAATTGAGCGAACATAAACTTCAGCATTGACTCTGGCCAGTGGTGTACATGGAGTCTTCTTCCACATGACGTGCAGACTGAAAGAAAAGAAAGACATAGAATAAAAAGTTAATATAAGTCGAGCAGAGTATTCAATTTGAATCAGGTGTTGCGAGAGGGATCTAGGGCATATTTAGGGGAATGGGACAGTTTAAAATTTAATTATTGTTTAACGCCTCATCAACACGTTGTTTAGGTTATTTCGAACCGCCCGAAAGAGAGGAGGAAAGATACATAGGCATCCAGGAACCCTGCCCTACGCTTACTACCGATTAGATACCTATGGTTCTTTAACGTGCTTGGAGGGAGGACAGACTCCGATACACAGGACCACCCGGTTTACGTTCCCATCAGACGAACGAGGCTAGCAGGACACATCGAAGTAACCCAGTGGCGCCAGTAAGAATTGAATCCGTGTTCACTGGATTCAAAGCCGATATGCTATAAACGTCCCTTGACCAAAACTGAGTAAATGGCACATCAAGTAAAGGGTCAATACATATTATATTGTGTATCATACGAGTATATGATTGAACTGACATGATTATAGAACCATTTTAATGTATGTTTCACCCAACAGTACAGCAAGAATCTATTATAAGGAAAGTTAAATCTGACAGAGGGTGCAATGTTCTATAAGCCATTTTTACTAGAAGGGGAATAAAATACAAGTCTGACTAAAAATCTAAAGATTTTAAATTTTACACGTTTTGTTCATAGGATATTTTACTTTAATGACTTAGTAAGGTCATTTTACATGGGGAGAAAACATTAATATACAACTATTTATTTTCTCTCTCAAAACCTGGTGATGCCGCTAGTTTTAGAAATAAAACATGATTAAATAGGGCAGTTGAGAAGACACTTTTGTAGATGTGTGGTCTGTTCTGATGTGAAAATGTGTAAAACAGACACAAGATTGGAAATTTGCTTTGTGTCCCTTTAATAAATTCAGGACCAATCACATAGACCAATTAGATGATGTTAATGGACACACGGCAATCTTGAAGTATTTATCAAGCTTTAACATTAGCATCTCCATTTGTTAACCTGGTAACATGTTAAATTTAAACCTGCTTGCATTAAAAGTTAAATAAATTATTATAGGTGCACTATTATCAACAGTAAGTAATGTGTAAAACAATTTCTTCTGAACTATTCTAATAAATAATATTAATGATGCACAAATGCAAACTATGCAGAAAAATTAACCGAACTCCAGAAGTTTTAAACAAATAAAGACTGCCTAGTGTCCCTTTAACACAAATTGTTTTCGCATGTATCCAGTACATGTAGTTTACACGAGCTCATATGACAATCACGCTGCACTGAAATATCACTGAAATATTTTTACTCTAACTTTGAACAGCACCGTGCAAGCATAACACAAGCTCCATTTAAAGAACTACACAAGTGCAAACAATTTTTAAAAAGGCTCTTACCTCCATATGATCCAATGGCATTTAATACGGCTTGACATTCTGAAGTCGTCAGTATCAATTCAATTAGAGCTGCTCAAGGGCACGATTCACATTTGAGACCTCTCTGAAAACAACATCAATCCAATGTCAATGATCAAACAGACATAGTTTATCCTTTGTTATACATAATGTAACATATTTAAAAAAGAAAAGATAAAATAACTAAATTGAATTAAGCATGAATACTACTTGTGCTCAATAACACTGTTAATGTAATAAAAACATCTCTCATCATTCATTATACATGTAAAATATAATGTAGCCCAACTGGAGATCCATTAAAAACATTGTTCCACTTTCACAGCATATTTCCAGCCCATGGAATAGTCATTTCTTTTGAGACACACTGGAGGCAAGCGTAGTAGCTACACCGCCTTAAAGGCTTTTAAGTGAAATGTAATTTCTCGAAATTGCGTTGTTTTTTTCGCAACAGAATGTAAATAAATGTAAATTCAAAATCACTTCCTTGCCTCAAAACTTTACTGTTCATAAATATGAATCTGACCGATTTCAGTCAAATGTCTATGGCAGATTACATTGTTTCAATGGTAGTTGTATCGGGTTATGTATTCACGAATGTGCGAGAAAATGGGGATTACATAACGATATAGAGACAACGCTAACTATTTACATTCATGCATCTGAGGGGTGGGGGTGGAGGGGGTTTCTAGTTTTCTTACCCCCTCCTTGTTTTCGGTATGCAAGCTCCATCTACCCCCACACCCCCATCTTCCGTACTTGGGTGGGGGCGGGGTGCGGGGGACATTGATAGCATTTCTACTAGCAATTGTTTTATTCCACGAAACGTTCTACAGTACATCCAGTTACTGGAAATATCGGAGTACACTAATAGTGATTATGAACTTTCTATTATACACTATACACTACTTTTTTAGGCACTGTATTTGGCCAATGTCTAAATATGCACGATCTAAAAGGGGTGTGTACTGTTTATTAACAAACACATTTTAATGACAAAACAAATACCTTGATCATGGACCTCCAGCAGCAGACAATAATCCCAAATCCAACTTGCAACAACATGTCAATTTCACGTGTCAAGTCATGTCACGGTGACCTGTCAGTCACCAACACTGCATCGTGTTAACACATAATGGAACGTTATTTCGTCCGGTAAGGTATTAGTTTTTACATAATCTACGGTATGAAACACTGTACGCGTGTTGTTAGACTCCATAGGTACCCGTAGTGCTCGCCGACGTAGCGCGCCCAATTTCGGGTGTAAAAAAATGGCGTCTGTTTTAGCTGAAAATTCGTAAAATAGTCCGTAAAATACAAAGAAATAGTCCATGTTCGCGAGTTAAAATGCGAACAGAACTGATATGTTATAGGTCCGTGGCGTTCCTACTGCAATATCACTGCGCGGAAGTTGACAAGCGACAGTCAAACACCGATTTCTTTGCCGTAAATTACGGCTAAGTAAAGCGCATTCCAACCACGATCGTGGCCAAGCGTCTGATCTACGTTGTATACAAAGATATAGTATACGAGTATTTGGCGTTCAATCAATATCAATCAATATTGTTTACATAATGCAGACGCGTCAATAACATAAAGGAAGTAAGGTGGCGGGATATCTATAAACTGTGAAAATGGTTACGCCTATAAAACAAGCAGGCGGACTTCTACAGTCGTTTATATTTAAACGCTGTGTAACAGTCTAGTTGTGAAATAGACATGTTTCTGGCGGTGGTGAAATGTTTCTTCCATTTCTAGGACATGGCAAGAACAGGCATGTTGCAAGGTGTTGTGAAATCTTAATAGTACTGTTTCTAGAATATCATGAACAAAAAGTATAAATAGTGGGGCAGCTACATCATCTTGTCAGTTGTAAAGGTGGGCCATTTACATCATCTTGTCAGTTGTAAAGGTGGGCCATTTACACCATCTTGTCAGTTGTAAAGGTGGGCCATTTACATCATTTTGACAGTTGTAAAGAAGAGAGAAGACAGACCGTATTGCATCATTCTAGTGGTAGACACCTTTCAACAAAGATGGTGACTCTTGGAGTTCGCTACCAGTGGACATTTCATTTTCGTAGATGTAAAAGACTTTGGACACCAATTAAAATGTCGACAGTACGTTTTGTCATACAGTCTATGTGAACAAGGTCCTCACCAAACAGGAGTTTTCGTTAACTCTTAGACGTTATCAACAGTTAATGAACAATCTTCAAGATATACAGAATGCTATTGCTCAACACAATGAAAGGATGTAGCGCATGTGCAGGATTTGCCAAGGCTGTCCTCGGTATGATTGACACTGGCTGCATGAATCTTAATTTTTAATTGTACATAAAGTTCTTTTTCGCATAACTAATTTATCATGTAATGTTAGATTACTTAGATTGCTCATCCCTCTAAGGTATGTATTGTGTTATGCTTATATGTGCTTTGATCATGCTTACAATGCATCCATGTTTTATTAGACTTTATGTCAGTTTGTAAATGTGCTTTTTGCTTGTATTAGACTAATGCCATTTTAATCATTCTTAGATCATATAGCTAATTTTTTTACTATGTTGACTATATTCTTCATGTTAATAGTCAGTTCAAAAGCCCCTGATGGCTTATGTTATTTTGTTGTATGTGTCTTGCCGACTTTAAATAAAATGTATCTTATTTTATCTTATTAAGGGAAATACGTCCATTTGAGACACCATTTAGGGTTCAGGTGAACAGCGGGTTTAAAGTCGACCTACGCCAGTTCTGGTTACCGAAAGGGAAAAGTGAAGTTCAACCCACTCGTAAAGGAATTGGTCTTAAATTTGACGAATTGGACATATTGATCAAGTTGAAGGACAAGATTGAACACGTTATACCGGAATTGGACAAGATACAACCGTGTTGGATGGATTCAGATCATATGAACCTGCTGGGGGCACTGTGATGTAGCGAGTGTGGCCCCAGTGATAGTCAGAGTTGGTAAACGTGTTCCAACATGATGAGTTACTACAAATAGTAGACTTTAACCGTCCAATGAAAATATCCTACATGTTTGTTACAAGTTTGAACATGTAATGAGATATAAATAGATATGACGATTGGTTAGCGCATCTCAACCTGACAGAGTTACTATAGATAGTATGTCACGTGTGTCAGAGTATAAAACAAGAGGGCCATAATGGCCCTGAATCGCTCACCTGAGTTCAGTGCAGGTATTGTGCTAAGGCTAGCTAGGAATTGTAACCCAAGAGGAACTCAACTAGGGCCTTATTGTTGGATGGAGGGGATATATCGCTAGACAATTTGTTTATTGAAGACACTTACCAAGCAATTACTGGTACCAGGGGCACAATTAGAACCTTATTCTTGTTACAGGTCCACTAGATGGTACTACATACCAAATATGAAAGCTATAGGCCTTGTTTGTGACATATAGATTTTTTAAGTATTGCTTACATAACTGTATGTTAATATGTGACCCCCAGGGTAAGGCTCCCGATGAACAGGGCAGAATTGTCACAGGTCCATCACATGCTGCAAAGCAATAAATGCTCTAGGGCTAGGCATTTTAGTTTTTGAAAAGATTGTTCAAGTTTACTCCGGTACCGTGCTCTGGTGAGCTGAATAGGGGAAATATCTAGAAGAATTTAATGCAAAGAAGTATTTGTGGATGGTTTGGGAAACATGGGAGGGAGGTGGGTAGAGAGAGAGAGAGAGGGTGGGGGGGGGGGGGGGGGGGGGTGGGGAGAGAGAGATATGGGAATTTTGATGCACTTCTATCAACACATTAATTCCAAATGTTAAGAAAATAAAAGAACATAAACAACAAAGGAAATTAGGAACAAGTCATGTTTTATTTATTCATTTTTCAGGAAAAAATGTCTGCTTTGAAACTGTCATACAAACAAAAACATACAAGAAATAAGAGGCATGGAGGAGCTTAATTGTTCTACTGGCACTCAAAATACCTCACAACGTGTTTTTTTTTAATATTCAAGTTATTTTAAAGTGACTAGCAACTAGAAGGCTGCCTGAAGGTCGAAATGCAAATTATTATTATTTTTTTTTAATTTTAAGTTAACCTTGGTTATAACAGTGAATAGGGCAATGAAACTTAGTTATTGACATTAAAACAACCCCATATGTATAATAGATTTGCAGTTTTCAATATTTTTTTTCCATCGCATTTTATGCCTGTTACTGCAATGAGCATGGTCTAATTTCAAACTTGTTCTTGTTGTGTTTTGTGTTTACCGCAGTCAAAAGTGGGCTTCTGACAGTAATGAAACGTTCTGGAATTGGTCAAAACGGCCTTAATTTGTTTGAATTTTCACTAAAAAATGATACACAAAAGGCAGAGACGTTAACTGATACATCAAAGTAAGAAGTCTTACACAATAAATCCAGTTTGACTCGTCGTGGCTGTGTAACTTTGCATTGCAACAACAACAACATCTTTCTATTTTTTAGAATTGTATTCACATTGATGGTGCATTCATAATTTCGCAGTGAAAATCTGGTTGCTAGTCCTGTTAAATAACTAATTGGCGAATTTTGTTCATTTTACATGGTTTGTAAGCCCTAAATAACCCAATAATCCAAATAGGTTTCAAAAGACTTCCAACAACAACTGTTATTTCTATTACACTAGTGAGCAATATTAAACTTTTAACAAGGATTTTTAATCACATCAATCAATGGTTTTGGTTCATTTTTTCGAAAATGTCTAAGCACTCAATGATATAAGGAATCTGTACAAGTTCAAAAGAAGATGTTGAATGGTAACACGAGTTTGTACTGATAGTCTGAAGAGATCAATCATTATGCAATAAATCATCCAACAGACTATTAATAGAAATATTTCTGCTTACTGAACAATCAACCCCCAGAACTGAATTTAAGGAGTTCCAGAAATTGTGCTTCTTGTATTCCTCCATGCATTTTTGTTGTATTGTGTTTAAAGTTCAATGAAACCTTAAAGCTGAACAATTTGTACTTATAGATCGATTTAACTGAATCTTTACTAAGTTGGGATTGTTGAGCTGCATATTTCGGACAAAAGAAAAGTGTTCGTAATGAAAGGATTGAAAATATTTCACCATACTTAGCAGTTTTGGTGCTGTCTTCGAGTGATTTAGAGTTGTATACATGCTTTAACTTATTACCTAATAAATACACCTTTGACCTTTAAATTCAAGCATGGGGGTGTTATTGCAACTGGAATTATCCAAGTAGGTGTGAACCAATTATGAATGTTGTGGTTGAGGTGGCCAGCTGTGATATCATGTACAAAGCAGTTAATGTCTAAGTACGACCCTGACCTTGAGGTCAATTTGAGGGGTGGGGCGTATGCAAATGAAAGGTCTTTCACTAAGGTAGGTGTACCAAATATGAAAGTTATTTGTCAAAGGCTTAAGGTGTGATGGTCACTTATAAAAACATCTAACAGAAACATAAAGGTTAATGTCTAAGTGAGACCCTGACCTTGAGGTCAATCTGAGGAGTGGGGCGTATGCAACGAAAAGTTATTACACTGAGGTAGGTGTGTACCAAATATGAAAGCTGTACCTGAAAGACTGAAGGTGTGATAGCTGTTTAATAAAACTTAAATGCAAAACTTAAACAGACACCAACGCGGACAGACAATTGGACTGCTTAAGTGCCGCCAACTCTGCTAAGCAGCAACACAAAAAGTATGGGAAAAGGAGTAATTGCTCAACACAACCAATTGTTGCTTTTCCCACAAACTTTTCCGAACAATCAAAATATGATACTGTATGTTCTTATAGGAATTTATGCTTTCCAGTGCATGCTTTCATTTTGGTCAAGTTCTCAATTAGTCTATGTGGTAATGGGGTGAATGTTTTAAGTATTATCTAATCAAATAAAGTACATGCATTTGGCACTACATATCTATGTAAACATGTTCAAAAATAAAGTGATAACAACAAGTAAAAGAAACAAAACATATTCAAAAATACAGTGATATAATAAGCAAATAAAAGAAACAAAACATCATTATGCAATAAATCACCCTACACATATTTTTTTAAAACATGTAGACAAAGCAGCTATAACCACATAACAAGAGCACCGCCAACAGGTGCTGGATGCTTGACTTTCTCGTATTTGATAGTGAACTGCAAGCATTTTGCGAAATTCATTGAAGGTGTTACATGCTCTAGTTTTCATTCTTGGTGGAAAAACAAATCACATGGTTACCTGCCTTGCTGTAATGGATTGCCCTTTTGATATGGAAGAAGTATGTCAAGTTTCAAAAGTACACCTTTGCTACAGTGTAGTTGTTGAGAAATTTTATTTAAACTGAATTTTAAGTCAAAACAAGGGCACCTAACTCTGGAAAAACAAAGTACAGGATTAACTGCCTTGCTGTAATGGATTGCCCTTTTGATAGTAAAGAAGTATTTCAAGTTTCAAATGGATACCTTTGCTAGTTTTTGAGGAATTTCATTTAAACCAAATTCTAAGTTGAAACAAAGGCACTTAACTCTAAAAAACAAATCACAGGGTTACCTGCATTGTTGTAATGAAATACTCTTTTGATAGTGAACAACTATTCCAAGTTTCAAGTTAATATCTTTGATAGTTATTGAGAATTTTCATTTAAACTAAATTTTAAGTCAAAACAAGGGCAATAACTCTGGAAAACCAAATCACAGGGTTACCTGCCTTGTTGTAATGAAATACAATTTTGATGGTGAACATTTATTCCAAGTTTCAAGTTAATAGCTTTGATAGTTATTGGGAATTTTCATTTAAAACAAATTCGAAGTCAAGACAAGGGCAATAACTCTGGAAAAACAAACGACAGAGTTACCTGCCTTGTTGTAATAAATTACCCTTTTGATACTGAAGAAGTATTCCAAGTTTGAAATGGATACCTTTAATAGTTTTTGAGAAATGTTTTCTTACAAAGAACTTAACCAAACAACTGAACCAAAAAACTTAACCCATGCAGACGCAGACGACAGGGTTATGACAATAGCTTCACTTTTTTCTTCGAAAAGTCGAGCTAAAAATTATGATTTGAATGTCATTTTCAATGTCATGGTGAAGATCAAGATCATTTAGTATGTCATGTGAAAGCCATTGACGATGTAGCTGTAAAACATCAAAAGTTTCAGGCAAGGTAGGCGGTAGCCCTATTGTCAACCCTTTTTGTGTTTGTGATGTCGTTTGCATTTATTATTGCTATTGCCTTCTTGTTTGTCTGTTTGCGTGTTTGTTTCTGTGTTTTGTGGTTTACTGTCCTCCTTGAATGCTACTTTCCCTGTCCGATCTTTTTATATTTATTTTAAAGTTATCAAGGTCATTTTCAAGGTCATGGAGGTCAATGTCATTTAGTATGTCCAATATTGACCTAGTGACATAGTTTTTTGATCCCATGTGACCCATTTTGAAACTTGATCAAGATATAATTCAGATAAACAATCTGAGAAAGTTTCATCAAGATCTGGTCAAAAATATGGCGTCTAGAGTGTACACAAGGTTTTTCAAGTATTTGACCTATCGACCTAGTTTTTAACACCATGTGACCCATTTTTGAACTTGACCAAGGTATAATTAAGACAAACATTTTGACAAAGTTTCATCAAGATTGGGTCAGAAATACGGCTTCTAGAGTGTACACAAGGTTTTTCAAGTATTTGATCTAGTGACCTAGTTTTTAACCCCATGTGACCCATTTTCAAACTTGACTAAGATATAATTAAGACAAACATTCTGACAAAGTTGCATCAAGCTCGGGTCAAAAATATGGCCTCTAGAGTGTACACAATGTGTTTCCAATATTTGACCTAGTGACCTAGTTTTTAACTTCATGTGACCCATTTCCGAACTTAATCAAGATATAATTAAGACAAACAATTTGACAAAGTTTCATCGAGATTGACCTAGTGACCTAGTTTTTGACCCCACATGACCCATTTTTGAACTTGACCGAGATTTCATTGAGACAAACATTCTGACAATGTTTCATGATGATTGCATCAGAAATGTGGCCTCTAGAGTGTACACAAGCAAAAGTTGACTAACGCACGAACGCACGGACGCACGCACGGACGGACGACGGACACCTCGGTATCACAAAAGCCCACCATGAGCACTTCGTGCTCAGGTGAGCTAAAAAGGAAGGACTAACGTCGGTACTTTTCATTTTCGACTTTGACTGTAAACTGATCACATCGTCAAAATGAACCTACATTGTGTAGATACAGTACGTGTAAAGTCAGGAATGGAGTATTATGACAATAGACTACAATATTTACCCTAAACAGATGTTGCCAGATAAATTCGAGTTAGCCAACGCCGGATTTGACCACAAGGGTAATGCTGACGAGGTTGTGTGCTTTCGGTGCCAAGTCAAAGTGAGCTCTTGGGAGAGTGACGATAAAGCTATGACAACACCAGAAATGGGGTCCTAACTGTGAATATGTCAAGATGGTGGGTGTCAAAAAGAAGACGATTATGACAGTAGGGTTTCTCGGGTTTCATCGTCTTGGCGATTTTTGATCGAAGACAGGAACCATTCTATTCGTTAAAGTGAGTGTGACATCATCTGCAATCAGAAGGCAGCAATTTGCGTTTACTTTATGATATAAACGAAGTCTGTATTCCGACAGATTATTCATAATGTTTGGACTAGTATTTGTAATTTGTACTCTGGCAGATGACCTAGAATGGTGTATGAGATGTTACCAAGTAAGAAGAGAAATAAGAGAAGCCGCAAACAGATTTATCGAAGTTATAGATCGATCTCTAGAAGATAGTCAACGACATTGTTCTGTATACCAAACATAACGACTTGAAATGTTAAATCGACTAAAAATGACAATTTAAAACAGTATTAACACATTTTAAGATATAGCCATTGTAACATACTGATGACAAATTATACATTAATTCCGTATCTAAATCGGTTAATGTCCATAGGGCACAGTGTCAAAATTGTCCAGCCTTTTTCTTTTAGTGTATACCATTTGGTAACTTTTCTCTTCTTTCCTATTGCACAATTTTCGCATTTGTTTATCTCTACAGATTTTTTTCGGATTGGCAATGGTGACGGTTCGTTGACTTTTCGGATTAGTTATCAAAGTTTTAACGGCTTACACGTTTCTTTACCAGAACTAGTACGATAGGCATAGTTTTTGGGACCCCCCGAAGCGAATTCTACAATATGTACACCTGAAGCCAACTCATTCGTGAGTTCACCGATGTAGTCACTGAGTGGAGGGTCCAATTGACAGATAATTATCAGTTTTGATCCAGTCGGGGTCCACTGGCTTCCTGTTTGAATTTCAAGAAGGTATTAATGTAGTTGGCGAAAAGACTACCCTCTCGACTATCGGGATTGTATTTAGTTGTTTCCTTCCAGTGGTAGACTTCGTATATCTTTAAAACGGTATATCCTTTTCGTACGGCAGTTTAATCTCGAATGTTCACCATGTCCCTGTCATGCAACATCTAGCAACATCGGAACAGGTCTGGGTATTGCCAATATTTGTTGACCCATGGGTAGAGACTCGTAAAGTCAACATACTTTATTTGTTCATCATTTCGAACTTTATAATACAGATGACTAGCGATGGTACGCCCACTAAAGAAACTATCACGGGATCCAGTCGATCCGTGACGTCTAAGTTCTGAATGTAATTTTGAAGTTGTTCATTCTCTTGACACTGTTTATGAAACTCGTGTTCCCATATACAAACATAGTTCGTACCAAGAATTTTTATAAAGGCTTTCTTTTTCAAATCAAGGGCGAACAACTCTTGTAATGTCTGACCAGTGTGACGTCTCTTCTCTGTTCACAGGAAAGCAGTCAGGACACGCATGAAATGTGCATCCATGGAATTCGTAGGCCGTGTTTGTCTTTGAGCAGAAGCCGTCTAATTTGTATCGGGTCCCAATTAAAGTTTTTTCGACGCCATTAACGGCGTGTTTTATCTTGACCCCTGCTTGTTTCATGACCCACTCCATCCACTGAATGGACACCATATTGATAGTTATAGCCTGTGGGTGAGATTTTGACAATGTTTGTACGGACACATTCGCTTTCTTTAATATTTTTGTCTTCCACATCATCTTCTTCAATCCATTCCTCCCCTTGTAGCACTTACATTTTTCTACCAACCAGTATGGCCGGAGTCCAGTCTTTTTCGTTTACTAGTTTGACCCTCAACTCTTCTTCAAGAAACTGTGTACTGTATACATTCATACAGACAGACGCTATAGTGACGGAGTGAAAGGGATCTACAGCATCCACCCATTTCTTTTCTACCTTTCCTTTGTCATTCATAATCTCTACCTCTTCACCAGTCGATGACATGGGAAGATGTCTGAATTGGAGACAGGTTTGACTAAGAATGTCCACGTCACTCCTACAATATTCTAGCATTTCTTGTCGAAAGTCAAAGATCTGATATTTCTTGGTGTCGTGCCAAGCCAGAAATTCTTCAGTTTCTTTGGTTCCCATGAAGTCACCTCCGTAGTGTTTGTGGTCGGGATAAGGTCCAACGTAGCGTTGGTTCTCTCGTGTATTGAAGAAGTGGGGGAACCAGCCTTTCTTCAGCTCCTTCAATCCGAACGCCTGGGGTAGCGCCTCTAACTTCATGGGTACAAAATTGAGACTATCGAGGATTTTGATGTGTAAATCATTCTCCATATGTGAACATACATACACATCTTTTATATACATACTTTTCGAAACGCTGTAAATGATTTTGTCTGGACGCATGGATTGGTCTATCAGATATTCTAGTTGAAAATAACCGCTATAGCCTTTCTTGTTGTGAGCTATGGCCTTAAAGTATTGATATTGGTCCGAAAAGAGCCATTGTCCACCCTATGTGGCTGTGTTGTCCCCTTCAAAGGCTTCAAAGATAGTTTCTCTAAATCCGCAGGTACCCGAGCATGGCCCGTCATCCTTGTTATCATATAAATCGACGTTATAACATACTTCGCACCGTGTACCACATCCTTTACATACATATTGGGAAGTTAAAGGCATATATATGTATTATGGGTGTTCTGGACCACACCCAATATAGGCTTATTTTGGCACCCCTTTTTTAACCAAGTTAGAGTTACTAACTCTAAATACACTACAGCAGTATTACGAAGTGAACAAAAAGCTATTACTGGCCCTGAAAATATAGATACATTTTACGACGAATCATCTGCATTTATACAAGAAAGTCTTGAAAGATTTACAAACACAGCATCAGGATTAGAAGTTGATCACTGTGTTACGCTTTACTTAAATATTGCAAAGTACTCATCATTTAAAGGTTCTTCATACATTCCACTACCTAAAATATTAGCTGACAAAAAAGCAATAATAAACGTACACAATGATGATGATAAGTGTTTGTTTTATGCAATAAATTCTGCCCTTAATCCTGCAACAAACCATTCTGACAGATTATTAAGCTATCCTGATTTGTCCTTAAAAAATGTTGATATTGACTTTCCAACCCCAATTTCTCAAATATCCAAAGTAGAAAAACAAAATACCCTTGCTTTAAATGTATTTGGATACGAGGGAAAAAGTATTTTCCCATATTTTATATCAGAACAACCAAAAAACATAAGTCGAATTAATCTTCTTTTGATATCTGAGGATATTAAAGGAGATGTTAAAAGTGTTAAAAAAGCACCTAAAATAACAAAATACCATTATTGCTGGATTAAAAACCTAAACAGACTACTTTATGACCAAAACAAACATCATGGTAAAACTTACTTTTGTGAGCGTTGTCTCTGGGGATTTTCCAAGGAAGATTTACTAACCAAACACAAAGAAGATTGCGATGGTATTAACAAAAATTCATTTAGAATAGAAATGCCCACAAAAGACAAAATCACATAAAATTTAAAAATCACCAAAACCAGATGCCTGTGCCTTATGTATTATATGCTGATTTTGAGAGTATAATTAAGCCCCAACCAATCAAATTTGGAAAGAAATCAAAAATTAAAAATATACACGAAGCTTGTGGATTTTGGTACCAAGTTGTTAGATATGATGGTGTAGCTGAAAACCGGTTATTTACAGAGGTGAAGATGCTGTTGAAGTATTTTTAAGTAATTTGGAGCATGAAAAAATCTAAATTAACAACACTTTTACCAACCCAACTCAATTAGTAATGACAGAACAAGATGAGAAAAATTATGAAAATGCCAAACAATGTTGGATATGCGAAACTGGATTTTGTAAAGAAGATGAGATAAACAAAAAAGTAAAAGATCATTGTCATTTTACAGGCAAATACAGAGGTGCAGCACATAAAAACTGCAATTTAAAACTGCAAAATCAAACAAAACAAACATCCCTGTTGTATTTCACAACCTTAAAGGATACGATAGTCATCTCATGATGCAAAAAATACATAAAATGTCAGGTAAAATTACATGCATCCCAAACAACGCTGAAAAATACATATCATTTAGCGCTGGACAACTTAGATTTTTAGATAGTTTTCAATTTATGTCTTCATCTTTGGAAAAATTAGTCAAAGCAACAGATAAAAACAACTTTAAAATGGCTAAAGATGTTTTTAAAGACCAAACTGATTTAATTTTGCAAAAAGGCGTTTATCCCTATGAATACATGGATAGCATGGATAAATTTAAAGAAACGCAATTGCCTCCCATAGACAAATTTTACAGCCAACTAAGAGATGAAAATATAACCACCCAAGAATATGAATATGCGCAAAATATATGGTTAAATTTTAACTGCAAAAACCTTGGAGATTACCATGATTTATACTTAAAAACTGATGTCGTTTTGTTAGCAGATGTATTTGAAACATTGAGGAAAACATGCACAAAAGCATACAAACTTGATGCTTTACATTATTATACATTCAAAAATAAATTTAGAACTTTGTATAGACATTGACATGCATTTATTTATAGAAAAAGGGATGCGTGGTGGAATAAGTATGGTGTCAAAAAGATGTGCAAAAGCAAACAATTAGTTCCAAATTTGTTTGATAAAACAAAATATGTTTTGCATTACAAAAATTTAGAGTTATATTTGTCTTTAGGCATGAAATTAAAGAAAATAAATAGGGTTTTGGAATTTAATGAAAAGCCGTGGATGGAGTCGTATATAAATTTAAATACAGAATTTAGAAAACAAGCCAAATCAGACTTTGAAAAGGATTTTTACAAGTTAATGAATAACTCTGTATTTGGTAAGACAATGGAAAATTTACGTAAGCGAACTGACATAAAACTGGTTAAAACTGATGGTTCTGAAAATGAAAGAATAAGAAAAATATTGGCTAAACCTAACTTTAACAGACGTGTAAAATTTTCAGATGAGTTATCAGCAATACATGTAAATAAAACAATTTAACATTAAACAAACCAATTTATGTTGGAATGTCAGTTTTGGATTTATCAAAGCATTTAATGTATGATTGGTACTATAATACTTTGAAAAAAAGATATGGAGATAACTGTAATTTATTATATACAGACACTGACAGTTTGCTAGTAAATATTAAAACAAAAGATGTTTACAAAGACATGGATGAAATGAAAGATGAGTATGATTTAAGTAATTATCCGGATGATCATCCATTAAAAAATGACACAAATAAAAAAGTAATAGGTAAAATGAAAGATGAATGTGCTGGTGTTGTTATAGATAGGTTTGCTGGAATAAGACCTAAACTGTATTCTATTTTGAAAGCGGATGAGTAGGTTATTAAGAAGGCAAAGGGTGTAAAAGGGTATGTACACTCAAGTGATATGAAAACGCAACACGGGAATTTCCGCTATATATTGTATGTACAATATGCTGCTTTTAATCGAATGGTACATGGCTACGTAAGACCTTTCCTTTTGGAAAAAAATACTAAAACAACAAATAATACAGCAAATAGTATTCCTTCAATGTTTCATTATTCACAGAGTACGCGTTTGGCTCAATCATGTGAGCAAACTTAGGATGCATCATTTTGCAAACTATTTACGTTAACTAGCTCAATTTTTTAAAGAGCTACTTCAACATTTATGAAGTTCTTGTTACAAAGTGTAGTGTGATTAAAACGTCTACAACATCACAGTTGTGTCCTTTCTCTAGTTAACTGCAACTTTCTTTTTAAAAAACATCTTGGGTTTTCTTTGGAATATTATGTGCAATTAAGTGTGCAGTATATACAATACATAGCGGAAATTCCCGTGTTGCGTGAGTGTAGTTAAAAAACATATAAACTTTGAAAACTACGAGGATGTCTTGTTTAACAGGAAAAAATATACCCATGAAATGAATATGTTACGCTCAATAAAGCATCAGATATATGGTATAACAGTAAACAAAACAACAATGTCACCATTTTACTCAAAAAGATACATAGCACCAGACGGTATTAAAACTGATGCACATGGATTTTATAAAAACTTATAAACGCGTTTGGGTATCAGCAGGAACAATAAGTAGCTCTTCTTTGACAAATCCTCTTTGAGGCGCTGGTGATTTCAAATAATATACTCTTAAACCTTGCGTTATCATATAACTATTAATTTTGTGAATATCTACACTCCACATTGAATCAGTTGCTCTGCGTCTTCCACCTTCTTGTTCCCCGGGTTGATATAAATATCTCACACTGGCATTCATACAGATAGGATCATCTTTTAATGTTTTTGTTTCAAGAGGAGGGGGCTTTTTTGTCTCCACATTTATTGCTTTGACAACTTCTGGTAATCTCTTCACCCACTCTCTGTTGCGTTTTTGGGAATCTATTTCCTTAGCATACTGATAACCAAACAATCTTTCAGCTAATGTTCTGTTAAATCTTTCGACTATAGCTTGGTCTCTGTGTATCTCTGTTCTGCCCCGTCTGATATTTACTTTGTGTTTCGCCATCAACTGCGATACTGCACCCATGAATTCTCTGCCTGGGTCAACTTGTAATAACTTTGGATATTTCAGATGCCGACTGTATATATTTTCAAATGCTTTAGCAACTTCTTTCAACACTTATTTGTCCAAATGTCAAGTTACTCAACTTTATAGACATGTGTCTTCTTTCGAGTATAATTAACATGTCATCTTTTTCTGCCAAAAACCTTTTTCTAATTTTTTTCTTATCTTATGGAACAAACGTTTATGTAACAAGAGGTATGACAAGCATTTGCAGTTTTAAAACTAGTCATTCTTCGATTGCTTTATTTGATAAGTCGATGCTTGTTATTGCCCCTTTGTAATCTACATCATGATGTAAAGTTTAGCATACAATTGTAATACAAGTAAAATATGTACATATCTCATGCCAATATGCATTGAACCATACATAAACATAGTCTTATATTATTCAATACATTTGTAAAAACTTTGTATTTATTACTTGGTCATGAACGGGGGATAAATTTGTTATGCAATATACTACAGATAAGCTGAGTATTTAAATATTTAACTGGCATTCGTCCTGCAAATTTTATTTTATGAAGCTTACTCAGACTCTGCCTCTCTTCCCTCATTCTAAATCCGATGGAAAAAATACTCATAACAGACAAAATATGGTAATAGTTCTATTATGAACAGGACAATGTCTTACAAGTTATCTCCCCTTACAAAAGATAAAAAAGAACACATTGTCTTTAAACTAAATGGAACTAACAATGAAAGGTAATTATATTTAAGATATGGTATACAACTATCAATTGATATTTTAACAATCACAATTTTTTTGTAATTAAAGTTCTCAAACACAAATCACCCCCTCATGACCTCAAGAATAGATAAAAAGAAAAAATCCCCAATTAATAACTTTTCTACAAATTATATTTGATTTTTTTTCACTGTTATATTGTCTATAATTGTATGCATACTATATTGTAAGGTGCACAGAGGGATGGTCCTCCCCGACCCTCGTGCACCTATGACGGGGAGAATAAACGGACCACCACTTTGGTGATCGAAATTAAAAAAAAAAAAAAAAAAACTTCTTTGCTATCCTTGGAAGTCAGCGGCTCTGCTTCTTTGTATTTACTTGCAATATCAAACACAGTCAATGCATATTTATATGTCTTGCGTCCACGACCAAAACCAAAAGTATCATGAGGTAAAAATAACAAATCAGCTTGATGCACTCCATTCTTAGTAGAAACATCAAACCTGGGTCTAATTATTTTCTTTGGTGCGGGTAAATAAATCTGCCACACAGCTTGTTTTTTTAAAAATTCTAATGCCTGTTTCTCACTGACACCAGCCTCTTTTGCTAATTTTTTAACTGCTGAGTAACCTCTCCAAAATCCTTTTGGGCTGTAATAAATCTTTCCATTTTTTTCTTCTAGAGATTAAAATTTATATAACTGTAAAGAAAAAAAAATGGAAATCACAACTGCACGATTTGATGAAATGCTCGAAGAGCAAAATCAATATAGCACAAAGAAATGGACAGACTTGGAAAAGAATAAAATATACACTATTGCAGATACAAAAATAATGGATACTCAATATGGTTCATCCATGGTATTGACATTATTAGACAACGGTGAAGTATGGGCGCCTGATCATCTCAAAAATAAAATAGAGAAGAGTGCTAAACCACCATATTATATTCGACCACTTGGATTGAAACCATGTATGAACAACAACAAAAATAGGTATCATGCATATGACTTTGTCATTCCAAAGATCATTTCAAAGTAATTATATATATTTTTTATGAAATCAATTTATACGCCACAAATCCAGTTGCAGCCATGCCTACCACAATAAACATAATCTCTCTATTCTGTTGATCCGGAGATTGTGTATAGAAATCACTCAACTTAGGCTCTGGTTCTGAAGGTAAACGTTTACCAGTCATATAATAATACTGTTTCATAGCCTGGCCACATTATCAAATGTCTGCTCTGCATGATGCTCCTTTTGCAGTTGCTTATTAATAAAATCTAATCTCTCTGTTCTTTTTTTATTCCACGCCGCTTGTGCTGCTTCCAATTGTTCTACGGCTTTGTCATGCCTTTGTCTTTCCTCATCTGAATGACTTCCCATTTTTGAAAAGAAATAATTTGAACCGCTAAACGCCAATGCGTTTGTTAATGCGCCACCGATCATCATTGCTACTGCACTCGCCACTTTTTTATATATTTTTTTTAATTATTTCATAATATCCGCAGGAATAATACCTTGCTTAATCAATATATCCCTCGTAGCCATTGCTAACATTATATCCACGGACAGCATCCCAAAATCTACCATATTAAAATCCACTTTAGGTGCTGGTCTTTTTAGTAGTTTTCTGCCAATCTCAGAATATCCAATAGTTAGAAGTGTTTCCACTCCAGCGTGATACATCATATTTACAATTTGTTTTCCGTCAATACTTGTTGCCATTTTTTTTATATGATTATTATTTTTTTAAATCAATTATTAAAAATCAAACGGGTCTTTTGGTAGAGTGGGAACTTGCACAGCTACACAGGAAAAATGTTGTGATGTGTGACACATATGTATTCCTTTCTTATGATTTTCGTATTAATACAATATGTGCATAATATTATTTACATATGTGCCACATATGTAAATGATACATATGTGGCACATATGTACCAAATATTTTTGACACATCAAAGTAATACACCTGTGACACATATGAACTGTTCACATATGTATTTCATATGAAACTAATATATATTCAATGCATATAGTGTTTATATAAATTGTGAAGAAAATTCAAATTTCAAAATTTCAAAATTCAAAATTCAAAATTATATAATTCAAAATTCAAAATTCCAAAATTTCAAAATTTCAAAACTTCAAAATTCAAAATTTCAAAATTCAAAATTTCAAAATTCAAAATTTCAAAAATAAAAAATTCACGATTCAAAATTTCAAAAATCAAAAATCCAAAATTTCAAAATTTCAAAATTTCAAAATTTCAAAATTCAAAATTTCAAAAATCAAAATTTCAAAATTCAAAATTTCAAAAGGACTAGGTATTATAAGGGACAAAATTGGCCCCCAATATTGAAAGTTTTAATGCACAGGTTTTGAACATCTAATTTAGCTACAAATGAACTGAATCAATATTAAAACTCATTACAAGTACGTGTGAAGGCTTTAAATGAGTTTAAGAGCCCCACAAACAAGTCCTTTTCTTTCAAAAAATGACATTTTTGTTCATTTTCAGCAGTTTTCGATCAATTTTTGGTCTTGGAAATACAGAGCGCACCCTCGAGCACAGCTGAATTTTTGTTGAAACAGGTACTTGATAGGGATGCACCATCAGCCAAAAAACTGTGTGTGCTCGGAGGTGCGCTCTATATTTTTAGGATCAAAATCTTGCCCAGAAAGGTCCAAAATCTACAAAATATAACAAAATTACCAAAAATACCGTTTTTTGAGACCGTATTAAATCTTCTAGATAAATAAAATAAATAAAATATATTTTAAAGATAGAATATGATAAATTTACTTCAATATGCACAACAGATTATATGTAAATATTATTTTTTTGCATTTTGAATATATTGGGGGGCAAAATAACCCCTTATCATACCTTGTCCTTTCAAAATTTCAAAATTCAAAATTTCAAAATTCCATTAATAATTTCATTTAATAATAAAATAATTGTTGCCTTTTAGGTTCGGTCGATATGTGTATTTATCGACCTGAGAAAAGTGATAGCAACTTCATTTGATTGGTTATCTGAACATTTGCGAATGAAACTTGAATATTTGCAGCCTAAGCTGGTGAATTCCAGGCCTGCTCCAGTGTATCTGTCTTTATGCTCCAGTCATATTACAAAACTATAGTACAGTGCTATGGAGTGTATAGAATCATTGGTAGTAAAGAATCATTTCCTGTTTAAATTCAACTTTCTTAGCTCATATACTAGTATTTAAGATTATTTTAAAACTTTCCAGGCTTGAAGATATATCATCTCAGCATACATTTATTCAACGGTGAAATTATTTGGGACATTTTTCCATGCAAAATATATCACTACGTGCAACACCTCTCAGAAACAAGAGGCCCAAAAGGCCTGTGGATGCTCTACCTGCTAACATGGCTCTTATAACATCAATGAAGCGAGTGACTGCAAATTACATTTTTTGAAAGTTTTTGAAGGCCATATCGTATTAACGAGGCAAAATTTAGCACTTTTAACTAAATCAAGGGCCATAACTCCGCTGTTACTGGTCCGATTTGGCTGATTTTCGAACTTGTCCGAGCTTTCATTGATATTAACAATCTGGTAAAGTTTGGTAAAGGTCGAATCGTCTTAACGAGGCAAAATATAATTTGTAACTAAATCAAGCGCCATAACTCCGCTGTTTCTGGTAAGATCTGGCTGGTTTTCGAACTTGGCCAGTAGAGCTAATAAAAAAAAAAGAAAAAAAAGAAAAAAATAAAAAATAAAAAAAAAAAAAAATAAAAAAAAATATTTAATTTTTTTTTTTAATATAAAAAAAAAAAAAAAAAAAAATAATAATAAAAAGAATTGAAAAATATATAAAAAAAAATAAAATAATGAAAAAATTATAAAATTAATAAATAAAAAAATACAAATAAACATATTTCAAAAAAAATTAAATCAGCAAGTTTTTTTCCGATCTGGCTGGTTTTCAAACTTTTTCGATCTTTCAGTGATATTAACAATCTGGTAAAGTTTGGTAATGATCGGATGAAAAATGAAGGCCCTATCGTCTTAACGAGGCATATATAGCATTTTTAACTAAATCAAGGGCCATAACTCCGCTGTTACTGGTCCGAGCTGGCTGTCTTTCGAACTTGTCCGAGCTTTTATTGATATTAACATTCTGATAAAGTTTGGTAAAGATCGGATGAAAAAAAAGGCCCTATCGTCTTGAGACAAAATATAGCATGTTTAACTAAATCAAGGGCCATAACTCCGCTGTTACTTGTCCGATCTGACTGGTTTTCGTACTTGTCCGAGCTAGTATTAATATTAACAAGGTGGTAAAGTTTGCTAAAGATCAGATGAAAAATGACGGCCCTATCGCTTAACGAGGCAAAATATAGCATAGTTAACAAAATCAAGGACCATAACTCAGCTGTAACTGGTCCGATCTGGCTGGTTTTCAAACTTGTCCGAGCTTTCATTGATATTAACAATATAGTAAAGGTTGGTAACGATCCGATGAAAAATGAAGGCCATATCGTCTTAAAGATCCAACATACAGCTTTTTTAACTAAATCAAGGGCCATAACTCCGCTGTTACTGGTCCGATCTGGCTGGTTTTCGAACTTGTCCGAGCTTTCATTAATATTAACGACCTGGCAAAGTTTGGTAAAGATGGGATGAAAAATGAAAGCCCTATCATCTTAATGAGACAACAGTTAACGACGGACGGACGACGGACGGACGAGGGACAACTCGGCATCCCATAAGATGATAAAAATGATTCTTTACTACCTGAATGAAGTGTGTTTTTGAAACAAAAAATTCATACTGTCACAATAAACTCAGAAATAAATATTTGCTGTTTTAACAAATGTTAGGGACAAAAGTCAAAATGCAATCATCAATAAAGGTAACTTGTTGAAGTTTGGCACTTCTAAGGATAAAATGAAATTATGTAAATATTGGTGCAAAAACACAGTTTCAGGACAATAATTTTAGAAATTTTGCTATCATACAGTTAAAAGGGTAGATCAAAATCAGAAATTAAATATACATTTTCCTTTCATTTTAAAATTAGTTGTTTAACCCAAGTGATTCTATACCCCACAAAGCACTGTAATCGTTTGAACAGTAATAGCAGGCTTCAAGATTCCTATATATCATTCCATTTTCTTTGGTTAATCAGATTTTAGTATTGTGTTATCTCCTGTATCACGACAGGAAGCACAAACACTACAGAACTATGAACTATTGGACATATTAACACAGGCATAATACATTGAACATTGGACATTGGACATATTAACACAGGCATAATACATTGGACATTGGACATTGGACATAGTAACACAGGTATAAGACATTGGACATAGTAACACATATATACGACATTGGGCATATTAACACAAGTATAAGACATTGGACATAGTAACACAAGTATAAGACATTGGACATAGTAACACAAGTATAAGGCATTGGGCATAGTAACATAGGTATAAGACATTGGATATATTAACACATATATAAGACATTGGACATATAAACACAGATATGAGACATTGGACATAGTAACACATGTACACGGAATGATATAAGACATTGCGAATATTAACACAGGTGCTGATATAAGACATTGAACATATTAACACAGGTGCAAGACATTGGACATAGTTACACAGGAATACAGATGTAAAACATTTGACATAGTAACATTGGACATTGTAACACAGTTATAAGACATTGGACACAGGTATAAGACATTGGGCATAGTAACACAAATATAAGACACTGGGCGTAGTAACTCGAGTATACGACATTGGACATAGTAACACATGTATACATATATAAGACACTGGACATATGTAGTAACAAAGGTGCGATTGTTCATGAACCTACCGTTTACGCCCTTTATCCCCAGCTTGAACAGAACTCATTAATATGTCAATAGTACATACTGGATCTTACTTATGACTGTATATTATTGACTTTAATAAAAACTGACCAAATTAAACGTTACTGACAAATGGATATGATGTTATAGTCGCACCACCGGCTATACTGTCATTTGGAGATCTTTCTCCAGCTTACGTTGCTGGAGGAAGACCCCAGATGCCTCTCCGGGCAATGTTCATGTGCGGGTGGGCACCTGGGTAGAACCACCGACGTTCCCCAAGCCAGCTGGATGGCTTTCTCAAATGTTCACATAAAGATTCCAGGTCCCACTGGAACTCGAACTCACAAGAGGCAGACTGAACAGTAGGGGTGGGGTGGGGAGGGGACACCCACGACAACAACCGATTCTTATGCCTATGTTTTGTCATCTAATTCCACGATCAGCAAGATAATTATGGTCCCAATTTCAAAACTGTGGGCGAAAGAAACATAGCTAAATCATGGGAGCAACATCCGCAATGTTTTTGTTTTATGAAAATACTTAATTTTCATTTCAAACAACAAAGTGTGTGTATATGTGTGTATGTGGAGAGAGACCCCCGAACTTCAGAGATGACTATTAACCGAGAATAAAGTTAGTGTAATAATGTAAACAGAGTAACTGGATTAACACATTTTTTTTTGTTTCGATTGTCCCGAGACTATACTGCTCTCAAAGTTAACAGTAAAAATTGCAGGGCATATAAAACCAATGAATTATGTTGCATAAATACAGTTTAATGTACTAAATTAAACATGATTAAAGTTTAAATTTCATTTGTAAACAAAAAGTCGTTTATTAGATTGAATATGAAAATTGTTAAGTTTGTGCAGCCTAAATCATTGTTTGGCTCAATAAATATTATAAAATTATTGCCTTTTAGTGAGGTCGATATGTGTATTTATCGACCTGAGAAAAGTGATATCACTTGTCTCAGGTCGATAAATACACATAACGACCGAACCTAAAAGGCAACAATTATTTTATTATTAAATCAAATTATTCATGGAATTTTGAATTTTTGAATTTTTGAAATTTTTGAGATTTTGAGATTTGGAAATTTTGGAATTTTGGAATTTTGAATGTTGAATCTTTTTGAAATTTGGAATTTTGACATTTTGTAATTTTGAATTTTGAAATTTTGAATTTGGAATTTTGAAATTTGGAATTTTGTAATTTGAATATTCATGGAAATTGAATTTTTCATACTTTTATGTATTACATATGCATTACATATGTGTTCTTTTAATATGGAATACATATGTAGAATACATATGTGGCACATATGTAAAACAGATGAATTTCGTATCTAGATATTTTTCCTGTGTACAGGTTGTATAGCAACAGACGTAGCAGATTTCTTGTTATAGATAAACAAACCCAACCCAGCAATGCCTAATAAAACCAGACACGAAGGAATATAATTTGTGTATACGTTTATTTTGATTGTTTTCTGGTTCCTCTACACCTATTGTTATTTTTGTTATTTCATCTTGATTTACATGCTTTGCAGCATCCTGTGCATCTACCAAACGCTTTGCCCTCCTTGCCGCTGCTCCCTTCTTCCCAGCCTCTATTCGTTTTGGATTTTTTACTTTTTGTTTAGCAGGTTGTATAGCAACAGGTTGTGTATCAACCTCAACAGGTATATCAACTTCACTCTCTTGGTTCTCCATTATTTATATTATCTACATTTTTATTTTTATTAAAATCAATATGTCTAACAGTTGTCAGTATTGCTGTAAATGGTGCTAAGCACATTCCATACCTGTAATACAACTCGCAACAAGCACTTGTCAAAGCATGATTAATAAATGGGTCTTCCTCCAAATCTTCTATCAGTTTTGGTGGATTGATTACATTGAAATATTTTGATACTCCCATCACATACAAGTTAATAAAAGAATTGCCTAAAGTCTTGGTCATACTTGCCCCAAGCCTTGCTTCATATCTGCAGTAAAGTTTGTTAATTTCATATGTGTGTGTGTGTATTTCTAAGGATTATAGTCCCTCCACCTACGACAGGCGTCCTACCCGACGATTATAGGCACAATGTCTAGACTTTTATCTGTGTGTTGTTGTGTGACCGGGGGCATGCTATCTATATTCGTGAGTTGTATGTCTTTACCCAAATATTGACGACTACCACCGCCAGCCACTATGGCTGATAATCTTTCTTTTTTTTGTTTCTTGTTGCTTTGATTCATCTGTGTGTTCCGTGAAACCTTTCGATATATCTTGTAATATCTTGTCTTCCGCATTCATTTTTATATTAATAATTTTATTTTTTATCTTGGAATAAATATAAAACACAAAACAACCAGTTGCGATATTCACCACGCAACTAGTTATTGTTAGTATTGTTAATAGCATTGTTATTAACATTGCTATTTTTTTATTAACATTATTAATTTACTGCAAGCATTGCTATTAACATTACTAATTTGCTATGAGCAATGCTATAAGCATTACTATATTCCCCGATATTTTCATTGTATTTTCATGTCAGTATTGCTATTAACATTGCTACTTTGCTGTTAGTATTACTATTAGCAATAAAGCAATGCTGTTAAAAAAAAGTAATGCTGTCAACAATTATTCAACCCAATAACCAGTTGGTTGGTCAGTCCTCAATATTAACTTGGAATATTTAGTCTTTGCTAAAGCTTTTCTTATTCTGGTTCTCTCCTCCAGCGTTGGAATAACATCATTTTCTCTCAAACAATTTTCATAACTATCTCTGTCCTTGGTGTAAAACATACACAACCATTTTGCTTGCTCCCTCAAATCTTTCAATACAGAATTATATCTTTGTTTGGCGTGACGACCAGAGAATGCCAACTCTGATAACATATCTTTTTTCTTTGTTAATTCTTTTGTGGCTGAGCAATTATCAATGATGTATAGTGTGGGCTTACCAGCATATTGTTTGAAAAATAAACGCAACAGTTCTTGTAGCATTTCTTTACCGTTGCTAACAGGATTGACAGTTATTATGTTTTTATCTCTCGGATGTCTTACATCTCCTATCCAGGGTCTATTTTTATAAGCCTCGTTCCACTTTATAGTCGTACACAAAATAATTATATGTTCAAAAACTCCAACATACTCTTGTTCAAGTATGTCAAGAACAAACTATGTTTTACCGCAGCCCGTCTGACCACAGATAATGGCACTGTGTGGATATTTAGGATATTTAGTATCGTACTTCTTTGAATCTTCCATCTTCGAAATTGATTTTCGCATCTTGTATTATATATATATAATTTTTTAAAGGTTGATCTGCTTCTGCTTTTTTATTTATTAATATCGTTATACCGTCACTGCCGTTTGATATTGTTCTTCCACTGCCGTGTAATAAATTGTCATCACATGTTCTAAGGTCAAGCCACAAAGCATATGCTTTTGTTAAATAGCTCTCAAGAGAAACATTGGTAAAGCATAAGTCCCTCGCCACTATTTCTGTCTCTTTGTTTCTTTTTGATGTTAAGGCAAAATATTTGTTGATTTCATCCCAGTGTTGATATGTCCTCATGCCCTGACTATACAACTGATTTGGTACGCCTTCTATTGTCATTTGAACATGTTCAATCTTTGGGTTGTAATAAGATTCCTTGTCTGTTCTGTCTTGGTCTTCAAACAGCATTAGAATACCTTTCATGCTCCCAAAGGGTATCAGATTTACTTTTTATGATTTTTTTTATATCGCAACACACGGTCATACATAAATACTACATTACCATTGATTTGCTGTCTTATTTGTCTGGCTAATTCAGCATCACTAACCTTATCAAATTCCAAGCAGATATTTTTTATTACATAATATGCATCAGCATCACTGCTTTTGATTACTTTGTTATAATCGTTAAACGTTATTTCATATTCTAACCTATCACCAAACCCCGCTTGATAAAATGGCATATGACTTTCTAACATTTCAAAGTCTAGTGGAATACAAAATCTATTTCCATAAGCTGCTGCTACAGATTCATCCTCGAGGTCTGAGGAAGCATCTCCCGCACCAACTCTATGTTTTAGCATGTTTGCTTTACTAACACCTTGGTAAGCTATGTTTACTCGTTCGGTAGGGCTTTTCCATAAATCTACGTAACTGTGATATATATCACTGTCGTGTATTGTCATGACTTCATTGCCACTTATTTTTATTGTCGTTTTCTTTACAATTGCTCTACCCAGATTCTGGTATAGAGTAGCGTTGGCGTCTGTTCTGCTTTTAAGTTCTATTTCAAAGGCAAGACGAGCAGTACGTGGAACTATCACATCATTAGTACTTAGATTGGGAAATCCCACATGCAGTTGCTGATTTTGATCTATTGTTGAGGGATTATTAGTTATTACTACACTTGTGCGGATGCCCTGGACAGCAAGAGGTTCTCTTAGTTTTCTACAAGGGCTGAGTTTGTTTCCGTAAGCTGACACTGTTTTTATTTTTTGAATATATTTTTTAAAATTTAATAAAATAAACAATGGCTGCGGATGGAGTTGAATATGACAATCCTGCGTACGATCCAGATGATTATGATGAATATTGTGGTGACGAAGAAAATATTGACTTTCCAATGATTCCAGATAAACCTGTTCAGAGAAGTTTTCTTAATCAAAGCGACCATCTTCTTGACCTTCGGGGGAAAGTGAGAGAATCCCAACTTGAAGATTACAAGAAAATTCTTGTTAAAATCTTTTATAATGAAATAGAAAAACGATATAAGATGGCGCCGGACAAAATGGATTATAACCAGTTTAAAGTATCAGATAATGGCAAAACATTATACTGGGTTGTTGGTGATAAAGAAATAAGAATAACTGCCAAGCAAGGTAGTGCAACATTCCTTTCCCTTGGTTCTTTGGCAAAAGAATATGGCTCTGGGGGAACAAGGGCGGTAAGACAATTTTTAAATTTGCCGGAGTATGACAGTAAAACAAATTATCACAAAAAGCTCGACAAGCATTGGAGAGCACAAGAAACGATTTACCAGATAATGTGGATGCTATTCCATTACAAAATTTATCACATATTATGGATAACATAGAGACATCAATGGATAACATAGAGACATCAATTTATGACTGGGATGTGGATGAGCGTCCTGATGTTGAAAAACAAACAAATATAGACAAGCGTGAAATGGATGGAATAGTAAAAGCGATGACAACTGTCAAGGAAGAACTCACCAATAACTTGGCAAAACTCACACAACTTGATAAAGACATAACAAGAAAAAAACAAAAGTTAGAACAAGCTAAGACTGATAATGATGAATTCCAGATTAATAGAATTAGCGATCGCATCAAAGACCTTGAAGTTGAAAAAGGTGCAAGGATGGATGCTATCAATGAAAACAGAAAAGCTTTCCGTAACCAAATAAGCAGAATAAAAGAAACAATAAACAAAATGTTAAACGAGGATACAACTCTTGGTGAGAAAATCAAAACCTTGTTCAGGGAGCAATGTATTACTATTGTTAGTATCCTGACTGCATTTGGTATGATTATTGGTGTTATTGTTCAGACCATTATTCCTGCAACAGGCGGAGGAGCAACACCTCCAAAAGATGGAAGTGGCATCAAAGACTGGATAAAAAAACAACTAAATAATCTTGGTAAACTTCTCGCTAATTTAGCTGGTAAAGCTGCTGCAGCACTTCCAGGAGTTATTGGTGCGATAGTATCATGGCTTTTATCTGCAGCAGATAATGTTATTAATTGGTTTGGTAACAATCTATGGGCTTTGCTTGTGTTTGTTTCCGGGTTGTTGTATGTGGCAGCTAAAGAGTGGTTCAGTAAATCTCGTAAATAAGTCATGCAGCAAGACCTATTACTATAGTACCAACAATTATAGTTGTTTTGTTATCTTCATGTTCAGTCGCTATTTTTTTCATCTCTGGATGCTCCACAGTTTTATGTATCAATGATTTATCAAAGTCAGGATGTTTCGGATATTTCTTTGTTGTGGTGCCTTGAAAAGGTTGAATAACTTTCGGTGGTACTGGTTTTACATTTACATCATTATTCAATCCTAATGCTTGCGCATCGGTTGCTATTTCAATTTCATTATTGTAGTCTTGTATTGTTCCGATTCTCAACTCCATGTCACTCGGAGACATGTACAATCCACTTCCACAGACAAAATTTACTTTACTTCTTGCATATTTTAGGGTGGTTTCATATCTTGAAATTTGACTGGGCAAGTCAATGCGGTTGTTTATTGCTTCCTCTACATTTGCCAAAAATTGTTTTTGTGCATCAAATGCCGTTCCAGTTCCAATTATATCTGTTCTTGTTTGTGATTGTGAGCCAAGAATTGCCCAGCAGTATGTTCTTATGCTGTCATTGATTCTTTCTACTCCAGCTCTTGTAAATCCCACAGAATTATCTAGTATAAAAGTAGACCAGCTGTTGTCTGCTTCAGGTCCTTGTACAATGTAGTCAATGTGGTATGTTTTATCACTCTCATAGACTGTAAAACTCATCGTTTTGTTGTCGTATACAGATTTTATCAAAGGATGATAACCAATATTTGTCCAGTAATTATAAATTGTTCCTAGACCATCATTATAGCTTTGTTTCTGTCTCCAGCCCGACTTTAAGTCAACGTTAAACTCCTTGCATATTCTCTCGTATGCGTTTCGGTTATATGTGTTATCAAACGCATTCCAATTTGAGTCTTGCGGCATTGCTACACCCATCTCAAATAATATTCTTCTGACTTGGTAATAGACATGAAATCAAATAACGAACCAACCAGGACATCAGCTTTCAGATAATTGTTGAAATCAATGCCACACCCAGTTGTCGCACACCAAATAGCAAAATTCAACTGGTTCTGCCAAAATGACATCCAGTCTGTTCCCCAGCGTTGGACTATAGCATCTGATTTGACGTATGGGAGCTTGTATTTTTCAAAGACATTGGGAAATGATGCTTTAAAGTCTTTAATGTTTGATGTAATGACTATGTTTTTATTTATTATATCTATCACTTTTTTGCTGAAAGTACTTGAATATTGGGCATCTGGGTTATATTTGAATTCTTTAGAAATCATTTTTATTTGTATTTTATATATATATTAAAAAAAATGTGTCATACAATTTCAAACATAGACAACTCTATTAGTTTACAACAGTATATCGATAATAGAGATGGAACTAAGCGCGTTGGATTAGTGAGTTTTACATACACTATCGGTTGGTATAATATTATTCATGAATTCGTAAAGAAAAAACCAACAGGCGATACGTATCCTATACTAGATGGACACTATAACTTTCGACAGTTGGAACATTTATTTGAAAGACTGGGTACTATCATGATCGTCAACGCACAGAATGGTATAATAACTTTAGAGGCACCAATAGAGATGCGATTTTCAGCCGGTCTTTCAGAAATGCTGGGATTCAAGGACAAAAAATGGTTAAAAAAAGGTATTTATAATGGAAAACAACCAGTTGATTTAGCTTCTTATAAACAGCTATATGTTCATCTGGAACAAGTTAATACGAGTAGTAATTATTTCAATGGTGCGCCAAGCACTATTATAGGGGTTATACCTGTGGTAAATAAGCAGTTTGGGGATATTGTATATACACGTTTTTATCCTAAATATCGCTGCCTTTCAAATGGTGCAATTACTGGATTGAAAATAGATGTCAGAGATGAGCATGGCAACAAGATAGATAATCACGGTTTGCCTATGAGTTGCGTTTTAGAATTTATTTAAAATTATATTTTTTTTTGTATAAAAAAACAATGAGTATATTTAGGGCAACAAAACCTGTGGGAAAAAAAGATTTGGAGACTTTGAAAAATAATGTTCAAGATTTACATAGGCGAGTTGTGCCTATTGTTAACCATTTCAACCTTTTGAGAGATAGAGTTGATAATCTTAAATATGGGATTATAACAATATTTGCGGAGGCTAAGGGCCCACTTGTGTTGAATAGAATACTCTCATTTGGTAACGGTGGAGCAGAAACAAATGTAGGGTATATAATGACACGCCGTTGGCGTATTATGGGAATAGGTTTAGCAAGTGAACGATTAGTTGGTGACGTATCTGTAGTAGTTTCTGTTAATGGTGTTGACGAACCAAATTATGGCATAACGCTTCACATCATCCCACGCAATCATGATAACTTTGATAGACCTTTAGATATTGGTGCTGGTTCTGTTATTAACTTTGTATGCAAGACTGCCAACGCTACCGCTATAAATACGGTGGTGTCATTATTAATTGATTTTTTTTTTATTATTATTATTATTAAAAAAATGAAGCAACCGACAGCACCAAGTTTATATCCTGAGTTGCCAGTGGAAGACGGACAAAATTATAGATTACAAAAGATTTAAGAGATTGAACAAAAGTTAATTCCAGAACAAGATATTCGTCAGTCTCTTTATAAAAAATATAAACGTGGTGTTAATATCACAGATGGAATTGACACTACTTTAATAAGTTTGTGGGACAATAGGTGTTTGTATTAAGTCTGCCAGACGCAGGCTTAACACAAAAGCTCAAAAACATTATGAAATAAAAACTTTGGCAGAGTCTAAGTTGAATAGTATAAAGCAGTTAATATCAAAAGCGTTGAGTGATGCACAGATATCAGAACAAGAGTTCAAGATGGTTCTGGATGAACTGGAGAGATACTATAATTTAAAACAGGACATCAAACAAAAGAAACTTGAAATTAGTGAAGTTCAAAAAAAAGAACTAGTGGAGCAGGGAAGAAAGGAAGCAATGACAACCTTACAAAAAAGTCTAAAAAGTGTGTGATTTTTTGTTTTAGTAATGTGTATGAGTATGATCCACCACCTTTGTATTCAAGGTCGGAAAATCAAATTATATGATTTTCTAAAAAAAATCACATTTTGTTAATTTCGTTTTTATTCGTTGATTTGGGTGTACATTTAATAACAAATCAACTTTTATTAAAAAATCTCAAAATATAACTCGGAGTTTATATATATATGTAAATTGAGGGTTTCTGGATCAAACTCGAGCAAAGCGAGAGCTTTGAGCCAGAACCCCAATTTACATATATATAAGGCTTGTCGATAACTTTCCCTTTGTTTTTTTCCCGTGAGTTGTTAAGGCTGAATTTGGTGACGGCTGTAGCATTTCTCAGATCTACATGTCATATAACAATGGTTACAATCGACCGGTGTGTCTGTTTTAGGACATTGGTCGTTTTTACAGACGATACACGTTGTTTCATATTGGTGTCCTTCTCTGTAATCATATAATGTTTGAGGCATTTGTTTCAAAAGTAAATAGAGCTGAGGAATCCAGTAATACGCGTAATGACGTGAACATGATCGTCGTCCACTAAGTAGATGTAAACGCTCGGCCATTGATCTGTAGTTGGACTAGTTTTAAAATGTTCCCTAGTCTGGCGCTGACCACAATTACGCGGAGTATTTTCTGCCACATTTTGAAGAATTGTATCTAATTCTTCAGTTTCAAAGTTGTCCCCATATTGTGGATTTTCAAGTTGAAACGAACGTAAACGCACAGCGTGTGAATCTTGGATTCCCCATATAGCTGCCACATTTCTCAACACATCGGCATTGGTAAAACTATAAAATATACTTTTCACCAATGTGTCCTTTTAAAAAAATATCATTTTATTACATACATGGTTATATTTATTTTCATTCGCAAATCTACAAAAATATCACAAAAGCACTCTCACGCACGGACGGACGCACGCACGCACGCACACGTTTTCATGTGTCTATTTAAAGTTTGTAAAATGGATATAAATATATTCCTTGAAATAATTTGTTAACGGCTCAGATAAACCATATGCGAATACGTATAGTTACAGCAGTAAAACCAATTATCCTGCCATTGGCTCCTGTTAAAATAAATTAACTGCAATCTCATTTTTCCTAAATCTTATGAGACAAGACTGCCATAATTTAACACTTACACTAGTATTGCAGACATTATAAGAAATTCTTCTAGCGATTAGGATCTGATTCTTATCAGAATAATCGTTATCAGTTTAGACCTATCAATCACAATTACACTTGACTGAGCCACTAAGGCAATGTATTCTGTGTATATGCGTGCGTGTGTGTGTGTGCGTGCGTGCGTGCGTGCGTGCGTGCGTGCGTGCGTGTGTGTGATAGCTGCAGTAGTAGTAGTTGTAGTAGTAACAGCAGTAGTTAGGCCTGTCAATCGCGATGACGATATAGACTATGTACCGAATTTAGACATTTTCCGCTGAACCGTTATTAGAATAATTTCATTTCTGTGATCAAAATACAAGAATTCTAAAATAATATAAATTCACCGTAACTGTGGAGCACAAATTACCTTCATCTGATCTTAAAAAATGTTTACTTTCCTCATATAATATTGTCTCGTCTATTTAAGAAGTCACTTTGTTGAGGTAAAAATTAATTATCTAAAAACACATTTCTTCCATAATTCATTCATGCTATTTGCTGTTTAATACATTAAGGCATCGTTTAAACATTACTGATATACTGGTGTGATAAAAGAGTATGATAATGGACCTTTGGAAACGGCCGAACACGACACATACAAAATATTTCAGTCTCGGTTTGATTGAGACTGTTCATGAACGGTAGTGAAATATGCTAGCTACCGCTCACGCCCTCTGGCCCCGGGTTGAATAGAACTCAATATTCATAAAATCAATAGTACATAATTTTAACCATCCCGAAGATAACTCTTGTACGCGCGAAACGAATCGTTTAACCCTTAAAGAGGCACTACCTATATATACGCGATTTTTAATGTAAAATATTAAATACTCAATATTACTGAATTTATATGTATACAAAGCTATTTTATGAGTATTCTAAGAAGAAACATGGTTCGTATTCCAGTTCTGAAAATTATTAATTATGATCAAAACAATATCTGGAATAAAATTCTGCCCTGCCGTTTATTCTTGCCGGAGAACTACGAGTTTTTACGATTTTCTCGGACATGCGCAATGCGATTCTGTTGAACGAAAACAAACTATAGTAAACGAATCGATCGGAACTCTTCGCCAATCTGACGAGGCAGTTCCGATTGTAAACGAATAAGATCGGAAAATCTCCGCAATCGGCTTGTCTAAATCAATTACGAATACAATTTCAAAAATCTGATCTTTTCAATCCTGTTTTCCGCCAGCAAAACGCATATTAGATGGGGTGAAATTATTGCCATTTACCTTTTTCATAGTCCTTTTTATAATTAAGTAAAGTTTATATCAATTGGTGGACAAAGAGATATAGGTAGAGCCCCTTTAAAGAGATAATGATCTTCTTGACGAACAATATTTTTTCTCCCTGTTATAAATTTCTTTATTGTTGTAAAAAACTTAACATTACCAGTGACATAATTGTAGCTGAATATTTAATCTTTCAGATATTATAAAATGCAATTACTATCCGATAACTATTAATAAAGTTATACTAGTTTTAAATCAGTTTAACATAAAACTGTACAACAAGAAATTCGATGTACTTGTCATAGGAACGCATTAACAGATGTAAAATCATGAAATAATGCTGAGGTACTTTGCAGAGCACACGCTCAGAAATTCTTCAAAAAATTTATAGGAATTGTAAAATAAATACTGTTTGAATCAATATTACAAATTATTTTATGAAACAAAACAATTTCTTTTAAATGTAAATTCTTATCAATTTGTCTTTTCTCTTCTTTAGAACTGACAAGATGATGTAGATGTCCTACTTTTACAACTGACAAGATGATGTAGTTGTCCCTTTATTTATGAATGGTATTCCACACTTCATGGACGATTATACTGTCTGTTTATGCTATTCTAAAAATAGTACTACATGTATTAAGATTTCACAACACCTTTAAACATGCCTGTTCTTGTCATGTCCTAAAAATAGGAAAACATTTCACAACCGCCAGAAACATTTCACAAATGTTTCATCATCTGATGACATCATTCTGCGCATGCGCACTCGTGACCCCCAACCGACGCTTCTACTACTCATACACAATATACTTGCTTTAATGATAACATTATTAGCCTGGACACCTTAGTCGTCACAATAAAAAACTTATGCCAGAATGGTATTCCACTCTTCAAGGACGATTAATAGCGTGTGTGTACATGCAGCTTCCATTGTTGTCATTCCACGAAATAAGATTGTGCATATGCTGAATTTTCTTGGATGTGTACGGTTTTGTGGAACAACATTCCGTTTCTTACGGACTATTTGGTTCACCATCTTTAAAAAAACTAAAATGGTCAAGTGAAATGTTCAATCCAATGCATATTTCGGGCATGAGCAATGTCAACACTATTGATGTGAACATACTGTCAGCAGAAATACTTGTATGGCAGAAAGTGTGCCCATTATATCTGAAATGTTTGGTACAATTTTAGTCAGATTTGTTGTGTTTTTCGTGGAATAAATTGGTCCATATACTAGTGATGAGTGGCTATCAAGATTGTTACCATCAATGTATGTATAATGGGTCATTGTTTAAATTTGAATCGAAAAGTATAGCCCACACACCGTTTTCTTGCTGATTATTTGCAGCTTTGTACCAGTGAGGACGTTTATATGTTCAACATGGCTGCCTATATGGGTACTAAATATATACTAACGCTTAAATATCTACTTCTGTTTTTTTGGAGATGTGCCCGCTTGACATTTCTCATGAATGACTCCGACTATGCTTGATTATATCTCAGTTCTGGCGCGCTATCAACATACTGTACGGCTGTATTTTATATACCTCCTGTTAGTGGCTTGCAAACGCCTTTTGCAAACACGCGCATTTACACCAGCCATGCAGAGTACTCAAATGCCAAATTGTCGGAACCAATCAGATTTATTCCGTAGTAGTTTCGTATAATATTTTTTGAAATATCTTAACACTGTATAGTTTAAAATGTTTTGCCTTATATAAGGCTCGAACCCTGAACATTCGGTTCAGTAGGCATATGTAAGACGACGCTCTAACCGACTTCGCAGTTGTTCCGATAATTTGGCCAATCGTGAACGCTCGGCCAATCCCGTCATTTTGCGAAGCGGTGTCCGAGATGTTGCGAATGATAATTTGGCATGTGAGCGATCTCCATGATTACATTGAAGTTTGCAACCTCCGCGCAGTGATATTGTAGTCAATAATCCTTGCCACCACACAAATCACGTGACGATAGATTACGAAATGGCGATACACTAGGTAATGCTTGGTAAAATAGTTCAAATTGTGATACCAGCATGAAAGTGGGCATAATGATCCTCTAGAGTGTCCTGATCATGCTAAGAACCTGAGCCACTTCTTTTTTACCTAATTTCAAAATGTTCACGCATTTTCAAAATGTCCGCCAAAATGGTCTAAAAGTTCAAAAAATGTTACCATATCGAAGTATTATGCAGAAACTGGTAGTAAAATGTTATTGTATAATGCGTTGTTTATCTACTAAAGAAAGACTATTATTATACCTCACGTTTACACTCCTGTATAAATTGCCCATACCCCTACAGTGTACACAACCCACGTGACCAAATTATAGGGTTCAACACGAAATAGCCAAGAAATCCGGCCTCGATTCAGGTAACATTTTGTCTGATTTTGTCGCCAATAGTTAACCGATCTTTATGAAACTTAGTTCATCTAATGCAGAAAACAAAATGGTACTCCCGGTTGAAACCCGTTTTTGAAAAACTCTTGAAACAAAAAAAGTTATTGAAAGAATAAGAATGTTTTTTGGTTGAAAGCCGTGACAGGGTACACACTATTTCAGTAAACGCATGAATTTTAACCCATTTACACAATCTAGCTCTTGTCTTTACACTCATTCCTATAGTTTGTATTCAATGGATTATATTTCGTATGATTTTACTGGGCATATGTCAGTTTGAGCGGTTTGCAAGGCAAAAATAAAAAATGATTCAGAACACACCATTTCAATTAAATGATAGGGTATATACATAAAAAACGTACACTTGTAGTTAAATCGTGAATACACACGGTTTTAATAGCATTCCGTTTGCCATTGATACACATTCTGAAACGGGCATTGATAGCATGTTTCTATACTGCAAATAGGTGTGTATTGTGTCAAAGGACTGACTTATCTTGTTCAAATGTAGCATCTTCAGTACGCTTTGCATATATGATTTGTACCAATACCCGTCTCACTATAACGATTGTGCCGTCCAACACAACTCCTGCAGTATACTGTATCATATCAGCATTGTCTGTATGGTTTTCAAGTGCTTATACCGCAGCTTTGGTCCTACGTCTGTAACAAGTACATGTATGTTTTGTATTAGAATTTGATCCAAGCAGTTGCAGAAATCTACTGACTTCTACCGTATTCTTTATTTTTCATTCAGACGCTTTTGTAACCAGACATGAAACGAATGAATCTCCCACCGGACAATCCGTAACCCAGTTTCCAGAACTTCTTACTATCCTGAGAATAACGCATATCAGATGCATTTTTATTATTGAACCATTTCACAACTTCTACCCAAAGCAGAAAAGCTATATTTGACAATGGAAATGTGTTCTGCTGAGTTTGCCTGAAGAAATCTAATATAGTTGTATCAAAGCCTTCGTCCAATAATGTTTTTAAAACTGCTGGTAGTAATTTAATGATTTCTTGAAGTTGAGTGTCTTAATCATTGTCACCTTGAGTGTCTAAATCATGTCTATGTTGAGTGTATTTATCATTGTCATCAATTACCTCTCATGAACAGACTCAATAAAACCGAGTCTGCTACTTTTTTCTCTTGTTTGTTTGTTGCTTCCAAGAGATCACCTTTTCAGTATTCATTGACATTCACACTAGCGTTTGTTTAGTGCTGTGTGGCGGCCTTAAAAAGTCGCCCGACTACAAATCAGTAGTGTTATTATTTACTGGTCCTTTGGGATCATCAAGCCCATTCTGTGTTGCTTTAAAGTAGAATATCGCTTAAGCTGGTGCTAGGAGGCGTTAGAGGTGTTGCATTTTATAATTACCTATCACGGACGGACTTAATAAAACCGAGTGTGCTACTTTTCTCTCTTGTTTGTGTGTGATGCTTCCAAGGGATCACCTGTTCAGTATTTATTGAGTTTGTAAATCATTGCTATGTTGGGTGTATTTATCATTGTCACCTTGAGTGTGTATATCGTTTCTATGTTGATTGTATTTATCATTGTCACCTTGAGTGTGTACATCTTTCTATGTTGAGTGTCTTCATCACTGTCACATTGTGTGTGTATATCATGTCTATGTTTGGTGCCTTTATCATTGTCATCTTGAGTGTGTATATCATTTTTAAGTCCAGTGTCTGTATCATTGTCACCTTGAGTGTGTACATCTTTCTATGTTGAGTGTCTTCATCATTGTCACATTTTGATTGTGCATATCATTTCTATGTTTGGTGCCTTTATCATTGTCATCTTGAGTGTGTATATCGTTTCTATGTTCAGTGTCTGTATCATTGTCACATTGAGTGTGTACATCTTTCTATGTTGAGTGTCTTCATCATTGTCACACTGAGTGTGTCATTTCTATGTTTGGTGCCTTTATCATTGTCATCTTGAGTGTGTTTATCATGTTTATGTTCAGTGTCTGTATCATTGTCACCTTGAGTGTGTATATCATTTGTATGATCAGTGTCTTCATCATTGTCACATTGAGTGTGTATAGCATTTCTATCTTTGGTTCCTTTATTATTGTCATCTTGAGTGTGTATATCATTTTTATGTTCAGTGTCTGTATCATTGTCACCTTGAGTGTGTACATCTTTCTATGTTCAGTGTCTTCATCATTGTCACATTGAGTGTGTATATCATTTCTATCTTTGGTTCCTTTATCATTGTCATCTTGAGTGTGTATATCATTTTTATGTTCAGTGTCTGTATCATTGTCACCTTGAGTGTGTACATCTTTCTATATTGAGTGTCTTCATCATTGTCACATTGAGTGTATATATCATTTCTATGTTTGGTGCCTTTATCATTGTCATCTTGAGTGTGTATATCATTTTTATGTTCAGTGTCTGTATCATTATCACCTTGAGTGTGTATATCATTTTTATGATCAGTGTCTTTATCATTGTCACCTAGAGTGTGTAAATCCTTTATATGTTGAGTGTATTTATCATTGTCACGTTCATTATCTCCATAATAGTCACCAAAAACCATGTTCATTGCCTTTTTTGGTGTTTTTTTAAGGTGTTCCAACTGTAGCAGTACTGAACGGCGATTTTAATAGAATTCGTTTTACACCACTGTCCGACATAAATGGCGAGTGCATTGATTTAAGAAAAAGTTTCCACACGGGGGTTTGGTCCATGCATGTGGAATGTGGTTGAGTCGCTAATGACTTCACTAAAAGTATCGATCCATAGAAAGCCGGCTGCTTTTTTCTTGCTTTTAATCTTCAATTGGATCGACATCTTACGTCTGTTTATGGTCTTGGGTTTGTATCTCGGCATGTTTCTGTAAAATGCAATACTTGGTAGTGAGACATGATGGTACTTTAAATAATAGACTGGTTTTGTCAATGACACGATTACTGAATAAATGGGCTATGTAAAATATTTTGAATTTGAAACACGTACAAAGTATTCCAGATATATCTTGGCATGTAAAGTACGTGTCGTTTGGAAACAAATGGTGGATACTAAAATGCACTCAATTTTGTATTGGTCAATACTTTGCAAATCCGCATACTTAAAATCCCAAACATTAAAAAACCTGTGGAAACAAGAGGCATATCGTAAATATCATGCTCATTAAATACGCGTTGGGCTTCAATCTATGTATATAGAAATATTATTAAAACATACTACATAACAATAGACCCCGTTTCAGAATGTGTATCAATGGCAAACGGAATGCTATTAAAACCGTACACTTGTAGTTATAACACGATTCAACTACAAGTGTACGTTTTTCATTTAACTGAAATGGTGTGTTCTGAATCATTTTTTAGTTTTGTCTTGCAAACCGCTCAAATTGACATATGCCCAGTAAAATCATACGAAATACAATCCCTTGAATACAAACTATAGGAATGAGTGTAAAGACAAGAGCTAGATTGTGTAAATGGGTTAAAATTCATGCGTTTACTGAAATAGTGTGTACCCTGTCACGGCTTTCAACCAAAAAAATAATCTTATTCCTTCAATTACTTTTTTGTTTCAAGAGTTTTTCAAAAACGGGTTTCAACCGGGAGTACCATTTTGTTTTCTGCATTAGATGAACTAAGTTTCATAAAACTCGGTTAACTATTGGCGACAAAATCAGACAAAATGTTACCTGATACGAGGCCGGATTTCTTGGCTATTTCGTGTTGAACCCTATAATTTGGTCACGTGGGTTGTGCACACTGCCCTAGCGTTAAGGGGGAATTGACCTATTCGAAAATTTAAGGGTACGCATATGAACTATATATATTTGTAAATTTGAAGATATTTGCGATTTGAATCTGAATTTTGTTTTGCCGTTATTTAAACATGTTTTTGATAATAACGTCCCAAATATGGCTATGTTTGACGTTTTTCATAAAAGTCCCGTTGTACTCAGTTTTCAACGTTTTTGACATTTTAGAGTGTTAGGCTAGTCACATGAAATTACTTTTTATATCAAACTATTTGTCTTGATGAGACCTTTCAACTGATATATAAATTATTTCATTTACAATAAGACATAAAATAATATTTATATAATTTCCCTTTACTTTCACCGATTTTTTACTGTGAAATTTTAAGAAAAAAACAAAGTTAAAGCCTTTTATCTTTTAAACGGCTTCATAAAAAACTGCACAATTTCAATATGTTTTAGGGAATTAAAATACAATTTGCTAGTCATCGGAATATTTTTTTCAGTATTCTTGTTTTATTAACCATAATACCCTTCGAAAAAGACGTCGCGTCATGAAAATACAGTGTAACGTCGACGTCGACGGTATTTGTATTAAAGGTACATTTAATTGTACATGTTTGTGATGTATTAACAATAATTTTGTGATAATTACCTCTTCGTATATTATTTATAGTTTCCGTCTAGATGGACTGTACATGTTACTCAACATAAATTGCTGAAGGTTTTTAGCAATTCGTCAATTTCATTGACTGAAATATAACTTATATTAAATATATGTGATTAAATATATGTACGTGAAAACAGACAGTAATGAGTTGTTTGTGATTTTTCAAAAGCTAACGGTTTCGCCTATCCAACCCATGTATTGTTTCAAAGGTGTCTAGAAGAGTATAACACATGCATTACAATACAATACTAATGTGAGTAATAAAAATATTATCTATACATTATATATGCATAATATGAAAGCAGAATATAATTAAAGTATGCGTTTAAATTATATAAGTGCATTTATGACGACACTTGGCATACCAGCCATTAGCTTTAAGACTATTAACAAACGGGAAAGAGATATTGGTCCATTTATCGAAAAAACTTGTCTCAAGGCGACTGCGGATGAAAAGATGATAACTCTTAAACATCTGAGTAATAACACCACAGCAACACCAGGTCAGCATATGGAATTCAAGTTTCAGCTGGAAGAGACATTATATCTATTTGAAACAGACGGTAATTGTTTTCTATATTCAACAAATATTGACGACATAACGGCTCTTAAACAAAAGCCTGATCTGGTTTATTGTTGTGTGTTTGTACAATGTTTTATTGGATGATAACTCGTTTCTAAACTCTTAATGTTGTACACTAATGTGAATTTGTGTTAAAAATTGCTTAATTTATAACTTAAAGGGACACTCGGCAATTTTGATGTTTTAAACTCGTGGCATCCCGTTAGTTTTTCTACATAACCTGCATATCTGCAAATCATTATAAATAATTATTGATTAGTTCATGTCAAAATAAATTGTTGTTTTTTACTACTAATTGCTGTTAGTGTAGCGATAATATTTTAAGCTAAGGTTGAATAACGAAGAAATAATGAAACTCCAAATTGTATTATATTAATATATGCCAGCAGATATAACGTCAAACTGATACTGAATTGATAAATCGAGGTGCAAATAATTATTGAAAATTGTCTTGTGTCCCATTAAAACGTTATTATCATGTACTCTTTGTAATGAGTATACACATGAATTCCAGTTTCAAATTCTTAATTTCACTTAGGAAATACATACGAATAGCATAAGAAACTGTGTAACAAATCATCAAATAGAATTTAAACGTGTGTACCTCAGAAAACGACTTTATACAAACTATCTAGCAATGCGGTGTATATATTTCTAACCAATATATGAGTATACTCATAAATAAGTATTACAGATGTTACAGAATTAATAATAATATATAAATATACAACTGATCAACATATATCATATATTCAGGAGAACACAGTTTAAATTTATCAAAGTCTACACAGAATCCGCACAACGATATAAAGTTGCTGCCATTACAGCCACGTGGGACGATGCAACAACTGTCGTCTGGTTCTTTGAGTTACAGTCACGTGCTACATGTATGATACCAGAAAACTCGTCTGTAACAGCGTGTATGAATACAAATAACGACACTGTCCAGTTCACGTTCGATGAGACCTTGGCTTTTTTAGAAGATTAATAATAATATGAATGAAAAGTATTTTACGGCACGTCGACACATAAACAGGTCATAATGTGCGCAAAAACTAATGAAAGATGAAGAAATGAAGTATTAATTAAAAATTAATGTAAATATATAAAGACAAAACTATTAAAAAATAAGGGAGCGGAAGGTAAAACACGTGTTTTATTGCACGACAATGTCACCTGATTTTTAGAGCAATGTATACTGAAAGGAAAAAGAAACGCATACTGGGTATTTCCGCTATATATTGTATGTTTAATATGATACTGCTAATCGAATGATACAGGGCGACATTAGGCCTGTCCTTTCGGAAAGAAGGTTTAATCAGCACCGAACACACCAATGGTTACTCCTTTAAAGTTTCATTATCGACAAAACGCGCATTTGGCTCAAGTAGGTGAGCAAACTTAGGATTTAAACGTTGCAATCGCTTAACATTAAACACAATACAGAAATGGCTTAATTTTTTCAAGCGAAACTTCAACATTTATGAATTTCGAGTAACAAAGTATACTTTGATTAAAAGGTCTACTACAAGACAGAGTTGTCCTTTCTGTAATTAGTTATAGCCCCCTTTTGTACAAAACACATTGAGATATATCTGGAATAGGGTGTATCTAATAGTGTAGTATGGGTAATTTTTTGATTATACGTTTCTTTTTCCTTTCAGTATATTTTGCTTCTGATAAAGCAGCGTCTACTTATTTTAATTTTGTTTCAGTTAGCGAAAAGCATAATAAGCAAAGCATTCTGTGTATTGTAAACGAAATGTGAAGTACTATGTTTTACACACTTTAATACATTATCCTTTATTTGTTGTGTGTCTGACACTACACATTTAATTAAAAAAAGCTTTGATAAATAATCAAACGATTGTCTGTCTAGTAGTCTCTAATTATGAGAAAACGGACAAACAGTTCATGAAAACATACGCTGTAATGATACAGAGTAGGATAAAAAAAAGTTTACATGTTTAATAACAACACATATATCTTATGATATTCAGCATGATTGACGGCTGCCTGGAAATTGTATATACATTAAACACACTTTTAAATGAACTTGAACTTAATGTTTTACCCTAGAGATATACCAAATACATGACCATAGTTATTGCGGTAATTTGAGATTAGAGCGAATTAGACATGATGCATGAAAATAAATTAAATTAGAGTTTTCACATAAACTCTAGAAAAGAAGAAAAAGAAAAACGGACGGAAAAAGAAGTAGAAAATACGGAGCAGTATTTATCATTATCATTTAGGGTACCAGTGTTTGTTTCCAATGTTTGCGTCAACGTCGTTAGTCGTACACATTTTTATTTACGACGCGACGTCGACAGAGACGCCTTCTTCGTAAGGGTATTATGGTTAATAAATAAGAATATTGAAAAAAATATTCCGATGACTAGCAAATTTTATTTTATATTCCGATAGGAAATTAAATTCCCTAAAACACATTGAAATTGTGCAGTTTTTTATGAAGCCGTTTAAAAGATAAAAGGCTTTAACTTTGTTTTTTCTTAAAATTTCACGGTAAAAAATCGGTGAAAGAAAAAGGAAATTATATAAATAATATTTTATGTCTAATGTAAATGAAATAATTTATATATCAGTTGAAAGGTCTCATCAAGACAAATAGTTTGATATAAAAAGTAATTTCATGTGACTAGCCTAACACTCTAAAATGTCAAAAACGTTGAAAACTGAGTACAACGGGACTTTTATGAAAAACGTCAAACATAGCCATATTTGAGACGTTATTATTAAAAACATGTTTAAATAACGGCAAAACAAATTTCAGATTCAAATCGCAAATATCTTCGAATTTACAAATATATATAGTTCATATGCGTACCCTTAAATTTTCGAATATGGCAATTCCCCCTTAAGCAATTTTTATTGTTCAAATTCAAAATGTTCACCGGTAGATATACACGATTGTGACGTCACAGGAAGTATAAAAATAGGTTTTGGGGTTTTCCAAATGCGACACGCTTTGCGCAGTTGAAAATCGGTGGACGCTTAGGGGGCACCCCACAGTTTAATGTACATTTCTCAATCATCAAACACATGACAAGCTCTTAGCCTGAATCCTTGAGCAAAAATAAATCACATCATCATTGTGTCATACATTTCTTAGAAGACAATAAAATTACCCATGTTTCCATACCAAATAAAAGTATCAAAAAGCATTTTCTGTACAACTTTAGTCCCATTTCTTTAAGATTATCCCACCCCTTAAAACATGCTAAAAATGCAATTTTAGCAATATTTCAAATGTCAATAAATAATAAAAAAAAAAAATCCTACACATATCAGGGTCATGTCTGCACTCATAATGCTCTTGCATATCAGGAAATGCTAAATTTTACATACCTAGTCCGGCATTTTAAAAAGTTATTCCACGCTGATCTCCTCGTCAGTGAAAATCAGCCATTTTAACTACTTTTAGGAAGTTTTTGATTGGTTCACATTTTTCTATTTATAGCCTCCAAAAAAAACCAAAGAATGCATATTCCAATACACCAAAATAAACTTAGAAGTAATCAAAACTGAAAAAAACATCAAACATGTGCTTCATAATTATTATAAAGACCATCCATGGACCTAAAAGATGCTTAGTTGATTTCTTTCGGATTTATGGACATTCATGCGAAACTGAGGAGTGCCCCCTTATTAAAATGCAGTTAAAGTTATGTCAATTGTAAGACGCTTGGTTACTTTGTTACTTTAAACAAAACTAGTATAAAAAAAAGTGTTATTGGGATTTTTTCCCCCTCATATATTATAATTTTAATCAAAACAAGTTTTGTTCGGTATAATAAAATAAATATTGCATCACAATGAGGGTGACAGTTAATTTCCTCAGGTTGACAATATCCACTGTCACCCTCACTGGGATGCAATATTTATATATTATCGTTTCAAACAGTTTCTTAGTCACACTTTAATCGTATATATCATAAATTATATGTATATAATAAATTATATTATATAATATAAAATGATAAGAATCGTCAGAATAGACCAAACATTAAAGGTTTCTTTCACATAAACAAGAATATGTTCTTTACATTCAAATGAAATTATTGATTGTAACACCCATACATATTACGAAGCTATTCTTTAAAATCCCTATCAAGCCATTAACAGACAAATTTTACAACATATGTACATTGTTTCAAAACCTACAGACGACGAGGTATATATATATATATAACTTACACATTTTGAGAATCCAGACTCTATCGACATAATATAAACGGCTTTAACCAGTCAGGCAAAATTCTAAAACTGGAGTGCCGAATGTAATTTACACATATTCAATCACGGGTATTTTAAGAACCTGTGAATAACCTATACTTTTAATCGGCAAATTTACATTATAATATGACCTGAACACCTGGTGGGGCGTAGCAAAGTTAAATTTAATGTGCAGGCCCATTTATCATTTGATCACCAAAGGTGCAAGTTTATTAGGGGGTCCGAGGTCATGGTCTCCCATATTTTTTTGTAAACTATTCAAAATCCTGCATTCTGAAGAACCGTCTGCTGTAAAATTGAAATCAATATTGCCTTTACATGTAATAGTTGTATTATCATCATGTTTCTCAGTGGGAAAAATAAAATAGATTAGCAATGCAAAACATTAACACAGTGTGTGTGTGTGTGTTGTGTGTGTGTGTGTGAGACTTCTCAGTTGTGAACGTTCTAATAAAAGTTAAACATAAATACACCATTCACCATTAAAAGTCACAGCTACCGTCATAGTATAGATTCGCGTGCACAATTCAAGGAAAATAGTTTATAGGAATCATTTTATTTTGATATGTACATGTATTCATTGATGCGTGGTTAGAGCAAACTTAGCTAAATGTCGAGTGTTCAAAAACATAACTGTATAATAACTATTAATAACCCGGATGTTTTCTGATCAGATTATTAATGTAATTTGGTCCCCATCTACTTAAGTATTCAGAAACGTGTTCATTTCACGGAGTCTTCTTCACTTGTTAACGTAGGAAATATAGATTTTAGTTTACAAAATGGTTTAACTATGGGGTGCCGTATTAATTTTTTAATACCATTTGGTGATATCACCTATTCGAATCGGTGATATCACTGATTCGAATAGGTGATATCACGCATTCAAATAGGTGATATCACCGATTCATTCTGAATGCGTGATATCACCTACTGAATGGGTGATATCATCTATTCGAATCAGTGATATCACTCATTCGAATCAGTGATATCACTTATTCAAAACGAATGGGTGATATCACCAATTCGAATAGGTGATATCACTGATTCGAATAGGGGATATCACCCAATCAATAGGTGATATCACCCATTCATTTTGAATGAGTGATATCACCTATTCGAATCAGTGATATCACCAATTACCAATTCAGAAATAAACTCTATATAAATGACTGATCCCATCCAGGGTCCACGTAACTAAATAGACAGACCTTCAAAATCGTCGTCTATTGCAACATTTGGCAGGTTGTTTCGTCATCAGCATATAATGGCCGGCTTTCATGTTATGGTCGCATCAGCTCTTGCAGCAGTATATGCGGACATTTCCCCCTCCCACACACAGAAGAAGGGTTATACACCCTACCAAACCTACCCCTACAGGGATCGATCCAGAAAATGTGGTACTGCTGCCCCCCACCCCCACTCCACCACCACCCCAACCCGCAAAATATAATTTCATTTTCTATGCCTTTTCTATTATTTGATGTAAATAAACACACCCTTCACCAATTACACTGAGAAACACAGTGGACAGTTATTATTTAATTATTACAACTAACCGTTAGCAACACTATATAATACCAGTGACGTATAACGTTCTCCGTGATAATACTCTTGGGGGAAGTCTGTATTTTTCTTGTTGTAAAAACGAATAGGTGATATCACTGATTCGAATATGTGATATCACTGATTCAAAACGAAAGGGTGATATCACCTATTTGAATGAGTGATATCACTGATTCGAATAGGTGATATCACCCATTCGTTTTGAAAGAGTGATATCACCTATTCGAATTAGTGATATCACTTATTCAAATAGGTGATATCACCCATTCAATAGGTGATATCACCCTTTCGTTTTGAATCGGTGATATCACCTATTCGAATCAGTGATATCACTGATTCGAATAGGTGATATCACTCATTTAAATTTGAATCAGTGATATCACCTATTCGAATCAGTGATATCACTCATTCAAATAGGTGATATCACTGAATTGTATTAAAAAGCAATACGGCGCCTCATATTAAACATCATCTTTATTTGTGAAACAATATGCGCGTGTCAGAATTGCGCTTTACAACGGTAACCTGGTTCCATAAAGATATACAATTCCAGGTGCACACGCAATTTACAGTACGATACGAACGCTTGAGATGCGCTGATCTTATTTACCACTCAAACCTTTTTCTCCGAGCTACAGTACACGCTTCAAGGACCTCTTAAAAGTACATTCCTTTTATACAAAATATACTTCAAAATGTGTTTTTGAAATAACGATCTTTTACTCCTTTTTTTATCAAGTTAGACATTAAATTTGAATAGACGTGCATCATAACTGTTATGATATAATCTAAATGTATGTACTTTTAAATTGTATGATTTATGCTGAAACTTCATTTAGGAATGGAATAAAAACATAGATACCATCTTTAAAATAAATTGTAATTTATTTGGTAAAAACTGGCTCAAAAACACCAAGACCAGATAATACTCCGAATACAACATAATACAAGCATTATGTCAATTACAGATTAGATAACGGTCTGTGAATATGTTACAATACAAGTATCAATGTAAAGTACTAAATCTGGTGTGACCGAGCCAGCTTGCTTCACTCTTTCTTGGGGACAAGGCTGTGCTTCTGTAGCCGATTGCCCAAAGAACCTCCATGCTTGCTGATGCCTTATTTTGGTTGAAAGCAAGAAAGGAGGTTCACCCCCAAGAATGCAGACCTGGTTGAGCAATACTGAAGGAACCCGTAATGGAGGATTGGCAAACACCGAGTCATTCTATGATTTGAAAAGGTTATCACATAACATTTAACTGAATGTTGGTTTATCAGGACAGTATATTGAATATGTATTGCCGGTCGCCGCAAAGAAAGGAAGGATACATAAAAATCCGAAAAGCTGCCCTACTATTACTAACGAATACATTTTTCTTTGATTAGCAAATTGTTCCAAGGATAGACTCCGAACACAGAACCGGTGAACATACCAATCCGACGGACGAGACTAAGGGAACATGTTTTACTCAATAATACACAAAAGAAATTGACTTGCGGCGATAAGGCTTCATCCGGGTCAAATCCAACGTGCTATCAACTAGACCACGCCAGCCCCCTTGAAGAGTACGAGTTCCTCGCCGATGTTTGGAGGATGAAAACTCGTTAAAAAAATATAAAAAACTTTGAAATATCTCAGCACATTGTTTTTTCCATAAGTTGACTCCCGCAAAAGCCACACCCAGTTGAAAATGTCGCAGATTTATCTTCCACCGCTGATATCAAACTGAGATATTTCGAACAGGGGAACATATCTAGTCGTGTTTTTTTAAGATGTATGTTTTCAACTACCACGTAGTATCCTGTGTCAAAAATTGAGCGACAGGGTCCGTTACTTTGCAATTCACAAACAACTTAACGCTTTTGGCAATCGGTAGATATTATTATGTATTAAATACGTCCAATGGATGTTATGGCTGAAACTACATAATTCCAGATATAGGATAGTAGTCTCCGTTTTTTAAATAAACACAATTTTCTTAGAACTAGACGTACTTTCACGCGTCGGTGTGTAAACAGTGCGCGTTCTTTCACATGTAAACACTGTTTTTATAACCCGTTCTTCATGAATTCAGACACACATATGCATCAGACACACATATGCATCTAGTGTTCAGTTTGTGTGATCATTTTTAAAAAGTGTCTTATTGGAAAGAAATATTAAATATTTTTTAACAGCACGTCCAATAGTTTACGTGTTTTCATCCACCAGGGTCCTTTACATGAAAACCAGGATCAAGGTAACGCTGTTTTGAGCAGCCAGTGTCCGTTACGTCTGTCCACCGTGAATATAACCCATTTCCGTAGCTACACTGGGGCACACAGATGCAGTTGCCTTGAACGAAATTTGTGAATGTACATACTTTACATAAAAACAACTATATACTAGTATAAAAGGACACTGGGGGTAATGCAACACATTGAAGGAAATCAAAACAAAATCCAGGCTGGGGAGGGAGGTCAAATGCCACCGGACACCAAAATAAGGGATATACCGCCTGTTACGGGCCTGTTTTCGTTTAAAATTGCTTTACAAGTCATTTAGCTTGATTAAAGAAGATTAAAGATTTTAAATAAGTAAACTTAGGAAAAGTAAATTACTAGTATTTGACTAATAGTCATACTAAAACTTTCGGTTTTTATTTAACACTTACCCTGTCATACAGACGGAAGCTGACATCTTTCATATACTTTTTGATTTCAAAGATTGAATAAAATATTTTCTTTTATTTTGAAATCTGATCAATCAGAATGTTGATGTTCAGATTGCCTATTCATACATTTTGTGTTGCATTTTTTGTTTCGTGAAAACATCAATATTGGGGCCCACCCCGAAACATTGGGGTGTGGGGTCTTCCGGCTCTTACGCCTATGTCTATAAGACTATATAGAAACTCTCTCTCTCTCTCAATTCTTCCCACCCCACACCCCTCCTTCCTTCTCCCTCCCTCCCTCCCTCCCTCTCGCTTTCTTTTTTTCTCTTGTCTATCTATCTCTTTCTCTCTCTCTCTCTCTCTCTCTCTTTATTTCTCTCTCTTTCCCTCTTTCCTTCTCCCTGTTTTGACTATATATGTCTCTCTGTGTCTCTATGTCTCTCTGTGTCTCTCTATCCATTTTATTTTCATTTTCAATATTTCAATTCATGCATACATTAAGAGGAATTTATTAAAAATATGTTGATTTATAAACTACTAATATGTGTAAACCATGCATGCATAACTTCACATAACAAATACCATATCTCCATCTTTACCACTAGTTATGAGCGTTGGTTTAGGCCCCCTCTAACAATATTCGAATTTTGATAAACAATGTCTCCCTTGTGTTTTGTGTCAATATACAGTACACACACACACACATATAAAATGGAGGATTATGTGTATATAATATTTTCTTTGATGCAATGGGATAGTTGGAAAGGGTATTTTTCGAAAGGCCGCTACGTTTAATTATAGGTATTGTTTTGGATTATATATAAATATGGACTTATAAGGTTGTTTGAGTAAGTACATCTTTAGCTTCCTTTTCAATTTCTAATGACTTGTATTTCCTATTAGGTCTTTCTACTGAAGATTGATCTCATCTGTTCGGTGGTCAAATGTCGTCTGCTAAAATCCGCTTTTATACCCGACATAAGACCAGTGGTCAATTCACAAAGTACCTGAAGCGTCTCATACAGTACCGCCTTATCTCATTAATATTCAGTGAATTTAGGTAGTGCGCATGTTGTATATATGAACCCACACGTATACAGTAATCACACAGTACAACATACGTAATGACCGTTAGATTTGCTCAGTTCTAGTGTGCCTTTTATCGGGATTGTGTAGCTTTAAGAACAGGCTTGTTTCCACCGAAAATTTGTCTGTTATGGTAAATTCTCCACATCTGAGAAAACTGAAGAAGGCTACAGTACAACATGCTTTAATCATAGCATCATCATAAAGACCAAAACATCCTTTCTCTATGTAATGCACTGAGACAATATGTGAATATCAATTGGTAGACGGTTTGACTTCTGTGATGGTTGATTCCTTTTTACGGATTTAAGGAGGCAGTATACCCGAACATTAGTAACACTGGAATCGAGAGGTGTTGAAATTCCGTAACGAATGTAGTGATATCTGATG